>JAZGTH010000003.1:15622500-15877500 GCA_036877525.1 Chromobotia macracanthus
CTCCCGTTATGTTGTTGCTATTGCAGATTGTGCAGTGTGTGGAGAACAAGTCACCAGAAATAAAACCACCTGATCAGGGCCTGTCAGAATGAAAAGTAACATTGACTTAATAAAGATCCTCTAAAATAATCATACTTCAAACACTGATAAGTAACAGGCAAGTAATATTGTTGCATTTAAATCAGGTGCCAACACACTTACTATCTGGGTATTGTTACGGAGGAGGTCCCTGCTCCCTGCTCAGAAGAAGCGGGAGCCTTCTCCTGAATACTAACGTCATTTTGGACTACATTTCCCATAATGCCCCATACCTGGGTTTGATCACTTCCTGTTTCCTGTTTGATGACTATTTAAACCCCAGACTCACATGTGCTGTTTGCGAAGTCTTGTTTTGGTGACATTACTGAGCATTTATTACCTGTTTGTTGGATTACCCGTTACTGATTTGGATTGTTATTTGGTTTTTGGATTGTTTGCTGCCTGCCTCGACCCACACCTGTAGCACGTTTACTCTTCTGCCTTGACTTCCTTGTTCCTGTTTGCTGTTATCAGCCCTGTCTGTCTGATTTATGATTAAACACTGCAGATGGATCCTCGAGTGTCTGACCCCTCATTACAGGTATCTGGTTGAGGCAGCCAAATATGGACAGGATTTTGGTAAGCGAATCAGTGACTGGAGAAGAGATTCTTTACACGGACACATTTATTAAACAGTCTTTGGGTTGTCATCTGCACCAACTGTTCTTTGGCAATGATATCTGTATTTACGATCTAAAGGGACAATAAAGAAATGTATTTGCAACCATATTCTGAGAACCATTTTCACACTGACATGATAATCAAACATATGAAAATAAACACTGGTTGACAATTAAGTCTGCATCCTTAACATTAATAACAACCTAATCAATGCAAATAGACATGATATAGTTGTGTAATGATGCGTTTAATTAATGTAAACACACATGTGTTACAGTATAATAATATGGCGAATGCCAATGCTAATTAGCGTGTTTCTCAGTTAGCAAATTACGGCTGCTACAGTGCTCAGAACTCACTGATGGTTACTTAAAACACTTGCAGAACATTAATAACATTACTAAATAAACATACACATACAAATGTACTTACATCAAGGCATAAAACACATTATACAGAGTTGGTGTTATACGTGGGGCTTTATGATTATTATAAAATAATGTACTCTGTTGTACGTTTCACATCGCAAGGTAATTACACAAATCACCGACCTCATAAAATACGTACGAATTCCGTGAGCTCAAGCTCGATCAAATGGAGTCTGTGGTATAAAATGCATTTAAAACTAGGTCCTACATATACAATTACATACTGATAAACAATAAAAATGACCCATTATCTGGTGTTGTTCAACTGTGGCTGGTTTTCCTCAATAGTATTATGTTCCCCTTTAGAAATCTAAAGATTGTGCTGATCCATTTCTATTCTGTAACGAATGAAGCCCGAGTCGTGGCCACCAGAAAGGATGTTGTTTCCTCATCATAAGAAGTCGTGGTCATGAGAAAGGATGTCGTTACGTCATGATAAGAAGTCGTTGCCACGTGAAGTGGTTCCCTCAAGATCCTTTGATTAGGGAAAGATATCCTTTCTCGTGGCCACGACTTCTTATCACATTTCCTAAAGTTAATATGTTGTGGCCTTAAAATGCTATGATGTTCCCACAAATTAATATGTCATGGCCACAATAAAAATAAGTGAACCGAAATAGTCCCTTCCCGGTCACCGTAGTAAATAAAATAACTTGGTAAATATAAACATTATATATATATATATATATATATATATATATATATCTTATAACAAGCCTTAACCCTTAACCTCCTAACAACAAACATGTCCCCACCCCAATACTGTAAATTTTCAATACATTCAATACATTCAACTTCAAACCATTATGCTATGTAGTGCTGTGAAATAACTAACCACACGCTGTAATCTATCATAGCCAGCATACATACTGCACAAAAGCATTACACATTATACAGAATATGTACACAGTACACTCAGAAGCTACAAAGAGCAAGAGCATTTAACATTTGCCCTAAGAATCAACAAGCCTTGTCTACAAAACTACAAGTAAGAATAGTTTTGATGCTAGAGACAAGGATGAACAGTAGGAAGTAGGCTTTTTGGTAAGCAACACTAAATAAGGTTAAACATCAGAGCATTAGGGATTAGTCAGGTACCTGCGAAAAAGGTGTGGTTTAGAATAGAATACCTTTATTGTCATTGTATATCTGTACAATAAAAATTTTGACTCTTATTAAAGTGCACACACGTACACACACATACGCAAAATGTAAGCAAATGTAAACACTAGTATTGAATCAGATATGTGCAATAAACCATGCAAATGTAAATAGAGGTATATGCAAATGACAGAATATATACAAAATGACAGAATAAGTGAATCAATATATTAGAAATAAATCTGAAGAGAACAGAGATTTTAAGGGAATATATGTATATATATATATAATTTCTTAGGCATTTATGTTACACAACACAACAAATAAAATCTTTTTATTTAATCTTCATATATTTCATCCATCAATAGTACAAATTGCTTTTGTAAAAATATAGTATAAATAAATATGCTTTTAAGAGGGTTTCCAGCATTTACTGATGCCCAGGAACATAGGAACGATCTGAAAAGTGAATATTTACTGAAAGTGAGAATTGAATATTAATTAGGTGACATAGCATTTACTCAGTTGACGTGAAGGCATGTTTACTGTTTACTAATTTAACATTTTTTAAGTAACTGTAATGGTTGCTCCACACTTGCTGGCGGCTGTCTAGGGCTTTAAATGGTAACAGAACATGCTGGAAGTTGAAGTTTCAAACTAATAATGGTGTCTTGGGCTGTTTCTAAGAAAAATACTTGTATTGGTGCTGTAAGGAAGTTCTGCACACAAAGAGACAAACACCTTGGTGTGGAAAAGGCATGGACAGGATTTACAGTTTGTACAAATGTATAGGGAAAATAACTTCAGTTGCTTTAACAGATACAGAGAATAATCAGTAATCAGAAGGCTTGCTGTGAGATAATTTTCATACATGGCTGGGTCAGATCACTGTGTTCCTGGTTGAGCTGAATGTTCTATAGCACACAACACAATGTGAGATGGCATGCTGCACAACAATCTGATTTGTTTGCTAATTGTGTCCTGTTTTTTTATCTGATTGGTGCTTTTACAACTTTTGAATTGTTAAACTATGGCAACAGGCATCAGTGCAACAGCTGTAAAAATACACCAGCCAAAGAAAATCAGTTCTCTAGGTCCACTGTAAAGAAATCTGTCTAAATATTTCTTATCTATATACCACCATACTCACTTCACATGTGCTTTAATGTGGGTCCAAAACCAGATTATTTTAGCTATACAAGCTGCAATCATATATCTACATATTTTAATATATTTCAACAATTGTCTCCTAAGCAGTTTTAGGAGAAACATATTACTGAAGATTGATTAACACCTATAACACAGCTGAGAATTTCATCAAATCATCTGAGCTATAAAAGATTGAACTCAAAGCAGTAAAATGTGGGTTGCTGATCACTAACAAACAAGATGCGAAGACTGTATGAAATATTTCTAAGCAGACTTCTTCATCTTCTCATGAACATCTAAAGATATTGCACCCAACTCTTTTGTACAATGCACAAAGAAAATAGTTACTGTTATTCAGAAAACAAATGTGAAAGCCACTTTCACATTTACTAGATATTTACCAAGAACTGTATATAACTGGTAAATTATTGTTGAAAGTTCTTCTATAGCACTACTTCTATAGTTTATCATGTTACTCATAAACTTATTACAATTTTAGTATTCTTAACCAGTATAATTCACATATGTCATATATGGAAAAAAAATAAATATGTAAAATTAATGTTCAGTGCTTTTTTATTTGTAAAGCTGCTTTTCAATGTAACATTGTAAAATGCACTACATAAATAAATTAAATTTTTTTTTAGACAACATTTCAAGAGAAAAAAGAAATGATATAAAAGCAGGAGAATTATAAAATACATAGAGTACATGGTATTATTGCAATTTTTTTCAAAAGATGTGCATTAGTGTTGCTAACTCTGAAAACAATTGTATACATAGTTGTAATTGGACCATGCATATTCAATGGCATATTCAAATGGAGAATTCAAAGTGTCACTTATCACATGTGAATCCCTTTTCACTGACAGCATGTAGTTTAAGTTCAATTTATTTATATAGCGCTTTTCACAGTGGCACACTGTTACAAAGCAGCTGTACAAATGAAAATATCCAAGAGTATAAATGAAAACTGAAATTAAAAATAAAAGAGGAGGAGAGAAAATTAGGAAGAGAAAATAAAGAATATTCAAATTAAAATAAAATTAACAAACAACGAATATAACACAATGTACAGAGCAAATGTTCTAAGCTAATATCAGCAGTCTTCCCGTAAGCAAGCCAAAAGGGCAACAGTGGCAAGGAACTAAAACTCCAGTGATATATATATAAATGGAGAATAAACCTTGGGAGAAAAAAAAGGCATTTTTCCAGGGGAATTAGAGCTTGAGTAGATCTGTCTGAAGTTGAGTCCATCTCTAGGTGCAATCTATAGCTACCCCGGGATTGAACCCGGAGATAGAAATCCAAAACAGAGAATAATTAGCGTAGCTGCTATTCATAACGAGAGATATTCGAGAGAGTAACTGAGCCCCGAACAGCATTGGGCAGGCTATTCCAGAGCTAGGAGCCGGTCTTGATGTAATATATAGTTGAGTATCATCAGCATAACAATGGAAGTTTATCCTATGACTTCTAATGATATTACAGAGGGGCAGCATATATAATGTGAATAGCAGAGGGCCTAAAAATAGATCCTTGAGGCAGGCCATATTGGTTGGACAAGTAGGAGCGGAACCACTGAAGAGCTTGGCCTTGAATGCCAACATAATTTTGTAGTCGATCTAACAAGATGTCAGTTCATGTTATACATCGTATACTGTCGTACTGTTATACCATGGGGCAATATTTTTTTCTCTAACTTTTTTTAATTTGAAGGGTGCGACGGTATCCAAAGTAGTGGAGAATATAGAGTCCATGCAGATTGTCAATTTCTCTAGATCTTTAGCATTTATTGGTGTGCCGAGAAGGTTAGACATATTGGGCAAGGCATTTGTGAATCTGACTTATGAAGTATTGGTTCTCCCCAATCGATAGCGAGGAGTGATAGAGCTAACATCAGCGATTTGTACTGCCCATGAAATAAGATGATGATCAGTGATTTCATCACTTTGCGGTGTGACTTCTATATCTGTAGGATTCAGTCCATGTGATATAATTAGGTCTAGTGTGTGATTAAAGTGAGGAGTAGGACTAGTAATGTTTTGCGTCCAAATGTGTTTGGTCTTAGTAACCTTTAGTATGTCCCTATAAATAGTAGCAACACCACCACCACGACCCACCAGACGGGGCTCATGCTTATAAGAATAGCCTGGAGGGGCGGATTCATTTAGTCCAATGTAATCATCTGGCTTGAGCCAAGTTTCGGTTAAACAAAGTATATCAAAACTGTTATCTGAGATCATTTAATTTACAATAACCGCCTTTAACCGGTGTTAGTGATCTTTTGTTAAGGAGTCTAAGCTTTAAGAGGTGTTTATGTTCTGTCGTGTTGTTCATTTCTGGTTTACTCAAGATAAGATTTTGTCTAGGTCTTGCCGCAGGTTTTTTTTTTGCCTCATCATTCGGGGAACAGACACAGTCTCTATTGACTTGACTATACAATCATTTTTATTTGTTTTTAAAGCAGAACAGCTATAACGATGAGATGCTTTTGAACTTACTAGTCAAATTGTTTGTATTGTCCTAGAGATATTGTCCGACATAAGAACTGTTCCGAGTCCGCTGGGGTGCAGGCCGTCAGGATGAAAAAGCCATGGTCGCTCCCAGAAAAGATTCCTATTATTTATAAAGAGCAGTTTCTGTTCATTACACAATGCAAATAGTCTACTTTCATTTCCTTGTCGGTATGTGGGAAGTGTTTCTGACACAATGATCTTCACTGTGGGCAGTGAGCAGCGTACAGTGTCAATCAGGCTGCTAAAGTCTTTCTTCAGGATTTCTGACTGCTTCAGCCTGATGTCGTTCACGCCCGCGTACAGCACGACAGCTCCAATGTTATCGTTATCCTTAAGAATTGCAGGTACCTGCGCAGCAACGTCAAGAACACCAGCACCGGGAAAACAATAGCATGGTAAGACATAGCATGAACATGCTGGACGATGGAGTCTCCGATAACCACGGCATCACAATCCGTTGAGCGGAGGGGGCGAAGCAGTTGTGGGTAGCTATAACGAAAACCAATGGGGTTGGGGAGTGGTGGAGGCCTGGGTCCTGGCTCTCGCCTTATACCACTGGTGTGTCGGTGCTGGGGGTGAAGTTCATGTGGGCTGGTCACATACCGGCCCTGTGCATAGAGACTGACAGCATAGAGGTGACTGTAGTGTGAGCTACAAGCTACGGACTTACCGTGGGTCTGGCTGTGTCCGCATAAGATGTTTCCAGTGCAGTTTTCCGCTCAAACTCCAAACACACCGTTTGCAGCTCGAATGAGTCATCACCTGCACTCAAAGGTAGGCACAAATCAAAAACATTCACCATTACAATGGAATTAGCACAAATCTGAATAAGCACACAGCAAATGGGTGGCGAGGGAGTGAGTTGTGACAGCGAAATGTAAACAACACAGGGGTGATATGGAGCTGATATAGAAACCAACAATAAGTAAAAAGTAAAAATTGAGTTTTTAAATGCAATAGGGGATTATAAAGTTTTTGATTTTAAAGTTTGAAGAGTTTTTTAAGATAAGCTAAACAGCATTTTGTCAATCTGGGAGACCAGTTAAACACCAGTTAAAAAACTGACTAAATGAGCTAAGACAAGCAAACCACCTTGGGTTCTTATGGGTTCTGATGTAATTGTATAGTCTAAATTTCTGAACTGTTAATACATTAACCCTCTTTTGAGAAACATTTAAATCAGTGTTTAATGCAGTAGTCAGACCACCCAAAACACACAGTGTCTCTGTCATTCTGTCTGTAATTATATACAGAACCTTCTCTTATTGTTGAGAAATTTCTTCTTGAACTCAATGAAACATCATTTGGACAAAGAATGGAAAAAGAAAAGAGGTGTGGAAGAAATGTGCTGTGTGAGTTAAGATCTGGTCCCAGGTTGATTCCTCGTGTACCTGCTGGATTATAGAATGGCCAGTCTAATGAAGTTCAGTCTATCAAAATGAGGAATGTATTTCAGATATAGCTAAGGCAATGAACTTCCTCATTCCTTGTGCGGGTCGCTTATAGAGAGACACTATGAGACTGGAAAAAAGATTCTGTAAAATACATTTTAAATACAGTTTTTGTTTACTTACAGTTATTCAAATTGAGTATGTGTTTTTTGGTGTTATAAGGCTAATTTTTACCTTTATATATATTTGAATATGCAAAAAATCCCTTGTTCCCTTTCAGTCAGCCACATTTGACGTTACGTCAACGTACTGACATATGGGGTCTCGCTTGAAACCTCTCAGTCCTCTCCATTGTTAGGGTTAGAGCTGTCGGGTGGTGGTGTTGCTACCCCTGGGGGACCCACTATCACTTTTGGTGCTCCAGACGAGAACAGGATGTTAGTTGCTGCATCGGAGAATGGGCTGTTCACTTCTAGGCAGGAGGACGAGGGCAGGATACACTCCTTTGTGTTGGGGCCCACCACGTAGTGGGCGGGAGGATGTGTTTGGTGTCCTTGCTTGCATTGCCTCCCCACTGGGATGGGGGAAATAGGCATTTTTACTCCTTCGCAGTGGTTTCCCACTGGTGAACCCTGCGTTGCGATTCCTCCAGCACCCATTGGTGAGTAGGCTCAGTGGAGGAGACTCACACTAGGCCCGGTACTCATGTGTATGCCATAGTTAGCCCTTGTACTGGGCTAGGTGCCCCATATGTAGTGATTCCACATTGGTAATCCCATGTGTGTATTCTCCATGATAATATGGTTTCTGTCTGTGAACCCATGTTTTTCTGTTGGCGCTTACTACGGCCAGTCTCTGTTGGCAGTAGTGCCGTCCCAGTAGGTAGGACTTGCACAGAAACCTTTTTTATAGGTAGGTTTTATAGGTATAGGCCCTGTCAGTGTATACCTCATCTCCACACATTACCTCCTTTTAGCAGGGTGTGGTCTCCGCAGCACCCTTTCCCTGGAATGGGGAGCTTTCCCCAGTGTTCTCGTGGCTATCCCAAGAGAGGAAGGAGACCCGTGCACCGAGGTGCCTTCTCCTGTGGGGGCAGGAACAGTTGTCACGACCTTTCCGCGTCCAGGCTCTGCACCCTGTGGGGCTGCAACGGTTGCCTGCGTGGAGCACTGGGTAGCTTACAGAGACAGGGCAGAAGCTGTCTTACAGAGGCACACCTTGCCTGCCAGTACTTGAATTCCTAGCCCGTAACGTGGGTTGATTTGGAGAATTTTCCACAGGGACACCATACGTCAGTACATTGACGTAACGGCAAACGTGACTGACTGAAAGGGAACGCCTTGGTTACGTATGTAACCCTCGTTCCCTGAAGAAGGGAACGGAGACCTAAGACATGTTGGAGACATGGAACGGAGACATGTTGTAGGGACCCCATATGTCAGTATGTTGACAACTTCTCCGTTCCCTCCTTCAGGGAATGCCTTGGTTACGTATGTAACCCTCGTTCCCTGAAGGAGGGACTGGAGATGTTACGTCCCCTTGCTGCAAGCCTGATTCACCGCTGATTGGCTGGGACACATCTCGGCTCCTCAGCACAAACCTGAATGAAAGTGAGTTGCAGCCGGCCTTATACCTGCTTCCGGGTGGGCGTGACTTGGCACGCAAATTCTTTGCCCAAATTCTCATGGGCTCTTTCCTCTCAGGCCAATGTTCATTGGCACGTTTTGCTTTTACTCTATTTCTGGATCTAAGAGGTTCCGGAAATGGTTTTGAGAGTGGCAGTTACAGTGGTTCTGACAGCAGCAGCAGTTACAATGGTTCTGAGAGCAGCAAAAGTTACAGCGGTTCTGAGAGCAGCAGTTACAGAGATTCTGAGAGAGGCAGTTATAACAGTTCTGAAAATTTCTGGAGTTTGGTGGGCCACAGCTGGTTGCATGTGGTACTCACAGCCAAACACAGGCCTTCAAGAGTCAGATCAATTCACCTCTGATGTTATTCATCTGATTTAATCAACTGTATTGTAAACTTGATATTTATTAAATATCTTTAAAACAAAATGCATTGAGCAGTTTTTTCATTGATATGTAAAACTGCATAATGACAGTAAAACATACTTTTTGATTTTACTTTATTACAGTAATAAACAAATAATAAAAAAAAAATACTTGGTTGTTCATGATGAAATGCATAAAGCTCTAAGATTTGTCCAAAATATTTGAGTAGTTGACAGTGTGACAAGTTATATCCCATCTAAAATGATTTTAAACAGCATCTTTATGAATTAATTATAAAAAACTGTAGCATAATGCAGCGGAACTGATATGGTGTTTTGATTGTGCTTGATGTCGGCATCCAGCTTAGGAAATTATATATTATTTATGGTATTACATTATTTTAACTTCAGAAGTCAGAAGTGTGTATCACAGATATACATCAAGAATATTTTGTGAATTATTGTTAGTGAATTATTATTAACATAAAGCTTTTTTCTCACAACAACATGAAGACTTTGCATGCAAAAATGACACACATAATACATGAGAATTCATAAATGCTTAATTAGCACAAGTATAAGATGTGCTATATTGTAAACTGTATGATCTGTTCATTATTTACTCACATTTGTAAATATTAAAACACTGTGTGTGTTTATCTCTTCTCAGAAGAAGGTCTCAATCATGTATGCAAATTCAGACCTTTGACTCTCCAGCCAAACTGCAGTGTCACTTGATTGAGCACATCTTCAAGGGGATGGGTGACACTTTCACGTGCCCTGTCTGCTTCACGTGTACAGTCCTCTGTGTTTGTGTAATGTGTGAGTGTGTGTGATGTGTGGGTTTGTGGGACTAGTATTCACTACTGTTATGCACACACATTTCTTCTGAATATATAGTAATACCAGTAAGTTTTGACCTTGTGGGGACACTTTTTAGGCTCTGGGAGTTCGAGTCCCTGCCCTTTTCCAAAATGAATTAAAAGTACCCCCCCAATGCATTATAATAATATGATATGATATGATATGATATATGATATAATATAATTAATATAATATAATATAATATAATATAATATAATATAATATAATATAATATAATATAATATAATATAATATAATAATATAATATAATGTGTTTCTGGCCATGCTTCAGTGAGTTGTGTAAAGGAGAAATGGCATTTTGTACCTGGATGTACAAGCTTCAAACAAGCCTGCTTCAGTATAAGTATGCTGGCACAGCTGATACAGATGCATTCTCATTAGCCAGATGCCTTGTTGTTCCTAAAGCACTCATCAGTATACCTGCATTCTGCTTAAACCTGTGGTTGTGAATCTTCTGTTTTGGAAAAAAAAGTGTAGGGTTATGACTGTAACCCTAGTTTCCTGAATGGGAATGCCATCAGAGTAACAGCATCTGAAGCAATGTGTAAACTAGGCCACTCTTTACTGGTGTTGAATGATGACATAGCATGTGTCAATGGACCACAGGAGCTACAAATGGACACCGGGTCATACAAAAGTTAATTTATTGAAAGCAAGATGTTCTCAGGCGCTCATGATGTGTGGCAAAGAGACACAGTGTCTTGTTCCCTTTTTAGGGAACAAATGTTAAAGTCATAACCTGAGAGGTTGCATTTCTATGGAATTCACACTGGGAACCAAATACCCACTGCATCCAGTGGGTATTTGGTTCCAGTGAGACCCAGTGTGGAGGAAAGATCTAAACTGTATACGTTTATAAAGGTGTGTGGGGATGCCCAACCAACAGCGTCACAAACCTCCTGTAGAGAGACCCAAGACCAGAGGGCTTTAGAGGAAGTCACCCCTCTAGTTAAGTGAGCCCAAACCTGAAGGAACAAAGACATATTGTGCACCTCGTAGGCTGCAGAGATTGCCTCAGTGTAATTACTGGTTTGTTTTTTTATTAATTATCTGTTTATTGATTTTAATATACATGAAAGAGTCATAAAACAAAAATAACAATAGAAACAATCATTAACAAAGGTCAAGTACAATAAAATAGAATAATACGAGCAGCAGAACTTAAATATAATAAACTGAGAATACAGTACAGATGCAATGAATAGAGAAAAACAAAAGATAAAAAAATCCACATCAATGTCAAGCTGTAGTTTTAAATATGGTCATACATTTTTAAGTATATCTAAGGTGGCCAAAAGGTCAGAGGTCTATAAGAGGCATCCATATTCTTTGAAAAGCATCGCCCTTGTTTCTTAAGTTGTAGGTGTAGTGTTCTAATAGTAATGTTTCATTCAAAAGTTGTTTAAACAGTTCAAATGTTGGAGGCCTTGGTTAATTCCAGTTGATCAAGATACATTTTTTTGCTAAATATAATATTATGCCAAGCCTCTTTAGAGATATAGGGTCAAGTGTCCTGTCCAATTCCGTACCAAAGAGATATTGTGTTAGTGTATTGTCCAATGTAATTTGCAAAACTTTGGCTGTAAAATCCTGTACTGCTTTCCAGAAATATTTTAGTTTTCTACATTCCCAAAAGATGTGCATAACTGATCCTATGTAGGTTTTACATCAGTGACATCTGGATGATACATTAGTATACATTTTACTAAATCGAAGTGGGGTAAGGTACTATAGTTATAGTTCTGTTCAGCTACTTTGTTACAAGAAAATGAAGTGAAAATATTCTGACATATGGTCCCCCATTGTTCTTCACTGAAGTGACACCCTAGATCCCTCTGCCACACATTTTTAAGTGAGGCCAGTGAATAATTATGATAGTCTAACAGTGCTGAGTATATCTCAAAAATATTTCCTTTCAAAATTTAGGAATTCATCAAAATCACCTCTGTCCCGGACCACCCCAGGGATAATCGTCCTGCCTTTTCAAGAGTAGTTATCAAATGACGTATTTGGAGGTATTAATAAAACTCCTGTCATGGAATCTGGAACTCAACCCTTAAATCTGCAAAGGACTTAAGGAAACAATTGATAAATAAGTCTTGAAACTGACATATACCCTATTCTTTCCACTTTATAAACAAAGACTTTCCGAGTGATGATGGAAGGTCTGGATTGAGGGCCAGAGGAGCTAGCATAGAGATTTTAGCAGAAGAACCAAAAAACCTTTTACATCTTTCCAGGCCCAAAGAATGTTGTAAACAACATAAGTTCTTGTCACTGAAATTAATGTATGTATGTTGTTAATAAAAGGTAAAAATGTCAGAGGCGTAGGAGATCAGAGGTCTTCTTCTACATCTGTCCAGTGAGCAGTTATACAGGTTTGCATCCAGCCAATCATACCTTTTGTCTGAGCGGCCCAATAATACAACTGAAAGTCAGGAAGACCCAGTCCTCCCTTCTCTTTAGTTTTAGTTTGTGTTTTAAAATATATTCTAGGTGCAGAGTTCTTTCAGATAAAGGAGCTTATTGATTACATTACACTGATTGATTACATTACATTGATTAGATTACATTGATTATTCCAAGCAATGAGATCTTTTTAAGAAGTGGGGGGATAGTTGATGCAAAATAAGTCTTTGAGTTTGGGAGATACATTCACCCCTAGATACTTGAATCCAGTCTGAGCCCAAGTAAAGGGTAGATGCTCTATAACTTACTTGAAATTGGCATATTAAATAAGAAGGCATTGGATTTAGATAAATTTATTCTGTAATCTGATATACTCCCAGATTCATTTATAAGGTCTAACACCACTGGTATTGAGCTTTCTGGGTTGGTTAAATACAGAATTATAACATCAGCATTTGTTGATCAGCAATTCTGTTTTCCATTTTCGCAACAATTCATGAAATCTTGTTGTTGATCCATATGACCTCTGCAAGCGGTTCGATGGCTAAATTAAACAAAAATGGAGACGGGGCATCCCTGCCCATTTACACATATTTGTGCTTGTGGGCTGCTATACATTGATTTTATCCACCCAGTGCATTTATCGCCAACACTGAATTTTTTCAGGACTGAAAACAAATATTTCCACTCTACCCTGTCAAACGCTTTCTCTGCGTCCAGAGATATTACTAATGCTGGTCGATCGTACAGGGCTGAGTGGTCAGTTATATTTAATAACCTCTGAACATTATCAGAGGCGTTTCATGCCTTTACAAAACCAGACTGATCAGGGTGGATGAGCTGGGGCATTAAATCTTCTAATCTACAAGCACTTAATTTAGATATTACCCTGAAGTCAACTGGGAACAGTGAAATTGGATGGTAAGAAGTACATTCAGCAGCATCTTTATCTTTCTTATGTGTCAACAATATTACAGCTGTCCTCATTGTTTCAGGAAGAGTTCCATTTTGGACAAAGTCTGTAAACCTAGGCATAAACAAGGGCTCAGTTTGAGGCCTGGTGCTTTTCCAGAGGGGAGTGCAGAGATTGCTTGGAACACCTCCTCTGGTGTAAATGGAGAATTCAGCTATTCCTTGTCCTCTTCCGAAACTGAAGGCAGAGATATCTTCTCTAGAAATGAGTGAATATTTACTTTGGAGGGATTTTCTGATGAATAGAGCCGTGTATAATAGTCAAGAAAGGAGAATTTTATTGATTGCAAATCATATTTTAATTGACCTGCTGCATTACGTATACATTTTAATGTACGTTCTGCCTGTTCTTTGATAGGTTCGATAGGTTCAAGTTGATAGGCCAGAAGCCTACTTGGCTTGTTGCCGTATTCATGATAGCATTGCCTAAAAATAAACGTTTTTTGGTGTGCTCAATTTGAAGTAAATTGAGACTATTTCTAACATAGTCCCACATCTCCGTGGGTGATTGTTTATGAAGTTGTTCTAAATAAGTAAGCGCAATTGTTCAGTTCGGTCATTAATATATTTTTTTCCTTACGTGTATATGAGATCAGTTGTCCTCTGATCACCGCTTTAGCTGCTTCCCATATCACTGCTGGAGTGACAGGGGAGGCTGCATTATCCTGCCTATACTGTGCTAGCTATTGTCAAAATTATTACAGGCTTCCGTATTCATAAGAAGCAAATATTTACTTTTAAAGTTTTTGCTGTATTGGGAATAGAAGGAGAGTGTGAAGATTTATCTAGACTGCTGTCCATACTACAATTAAAATCGCCCGCAACTATTCCAAATTTTGTATTATATTGGCTAAATAGTGCAATCATTTTTGTCATAAATTTAAGGACAGTCTGCATTTGAGGCGTAGATGTTAAGCAGTGTAAATTCCTGACCATAAAGTGTTCCATGTACTAGTACTCTTGGTCATTACATTGCTCTTTAAATATAAAAGGAAGATTTTTATGGATTAGTATTGCCGTCCCCCTCTTATTACTTGTGAAACTTTAATAATAAACTTGTCCTACCCAGTCTCTTTTGAGCTTTTTATGCTCCTCACTGGACCGTGAGGAGCATGTGTTTCCTGTAGTAAAACCACACCAGCCTTTTCCTTTTTTCAAGAAAGCAAGGGTTCTCTTATGTTTAATTGGATGACCTAAGCTTCTGACATTAAAAGACATCACATTAGGTATGTTAGCCATTCAAAGACATATATGTCCATATTGTAGTGTATGACCAAAAAAATAAATAAATAAAAACAACAAGGGAAAGGAAAAAAGAAGATATATAATATAGAGAACATGGCGAACATCCCCTACCACCTCCCAAAAACTAAAGCCTAGTACCCAAATGACAGGGAAACCCTATAACCACAAATATACGATAGGCCACTAACTAGAACGGCCGACAGTAGGGTCCCACAACAGCGCACAATTTTTTACATGTGCATACAGTTTTACATTTGAATCACATAAAACACAGCTTAACTTCTGTTATTTATATGAGCAAATAAAACACATTTTCATATAAAAAATAATAATAATTATTATTATTAAAAAATAATAATAAATAATAAAAAATAAAAAAATAAAACACCCTCCGACCTGTCCTTAAGTATTTTTATAAGTATTGTTCACTAATGACAAACAGACTGGTTCAAAGTTTTGTCTTGTAAAGTTTGGGATGATAAGCTTATACAAACGAAACATACATACCTTCCCCTTCATATGAAACAGTCAAGTCCGACCTGGTCTTTCATGGTTTATCTGGTGCTGATACTGTGATGGAACTCCTCAGCCTTGCGCGGTGTGGAGAACAGCTGTATCTTCCCGTTAGAAAGCACCCTCAGCTTACACGGATGGTGATGAAAGCCGTGGAAGATTCCCTTGCTGATGAACAATTTCTTGACGTCGTTGAACTTGTGTCTCTGTCGGATTGTTTCCGCTGAAAGATCCTGAGCAAAGTAAATTTTGGATCCATTGTGGATGATATCCTGGCTTCTCGTGGAGTGCAGGACAAACTCCTTATCTTGAAACTTGAGAAAATGGATAAGCACAGGTCTGTTTTGATTAGGACTTGCGGATGCTAGCGTGCGGTGGACTCTTTCCACTGTAATGAATTTATCGGGTTCGAGGCCCAGCTACTGAGAAAGCATGTCGTGCATAAATCCAGTAAAGTGTATTTACCTTCTGCTCCTTCTTTGAGGCCAAATACACGCGTATTTTTTTCTCCTCCCACGGTTTTTCAGATCATCCGTCTTCATCTTCAGCAATCTGCTTTGTCGCCGAGGTTAGTGCAGACTCAGTTTTATCAAGTTTGTCTTCTATTGCAGAAATTCGGGTCTCAGTTTCCTCAATCCATTTTTTCATTGTCTGACACCTCACTTTTGATGTCAGTCAAGTTTTTCTCCAAAGCTGAAATTTTTTCCAAGAGCTTACAATTACTCCCAAGCGATTGTTTATGCTGTCTAACTTTGAACCGAATTCGGAACGAAGCACTTTTAGCTCAATTAGCACCTTGGCTAAATCCACCATGCTGCCGGCCTCCACTCTGTCAGCCGACTGTGCTGCTTTCACACTTTGTGTGCTTGCCTTGAGCACTTTCGTAAAAATATCACAATCCTTCACCAACAAGGGTTTATACAAAATCAAGTCCAAGCTGATAACCCGGTTTGTAGAACTGGGTTCTATTTGCTCAATGTTGTGGGGAGCTCTCACACTATGCAGCCATCCTTGCTGAACTCACGTGCGCCCCCCAATGGTTTGTTTTGAAGTGGGGGAACCCTGTTTAGGAGACCCAAAGCACACAACAGAAAAAAGCAACAACTGCTTGTAGACTTCCTACACTGAGAGGTCCTCTGCACATAGGTCTCTGAAGTTCAAATAGGGTAAAGTAAATGCAGCTTCCTATGGTCAGCATGAGGTGGAGGATGAATAGCGTAAAGTACCACAGAACATGCCACATTTGTCAGCACCTTGGGCACATAAATTGACCTAGGTTGGGCCTTGATCCTCCCTGTAACAGTATCTGGACAAGAGGGAGACACAGAAAAGGCCTATAGATCTCCAACCCTTTTGAGGGATATAATAGCCATCAGGAAGTCTATCTTGAATGAGAGAAACTTTTCCAACGCCTAATAAATAGACTTGAATGGCTCTAGGCATAGCCTCTTTAAAACTACTGGCAGGTTTCAACCATATATTGTGGACTAAACAGGCAGCCTCATCATTCTTATACCATGAAGGAAATGAAAAATAAGATGGTGTCTCCCCAAAGCTTCATCACTTAAGTTTATTTAACAAAGTTCAGAGGAGCACAGTCATGCAACTAATCATCACGTAGGGATGCGTATATATACCCACTGAAGTGTTTTACTGTGATGGCCTGGCCTAGCCTGATTCCAATAACAGTAACAATTGCACTAACCCTGAGCACAGAATAAATGTTCAGACATGACATGAGCTTTTGGGTCACTTTTACAAAACATCACATTTTACAATGAATAATGCTGCCTGGGTTTGCAAATGTCAGCCCATTAGCCCAGCAAGAAACATCTGTCATAATTTTTTCCTTAATGACTTTTCTTTCCCCTTTAGTTAAGAGATCAATTCTTTTCTTCGCTATGCTCTCTGCTGTTTCTCCTTTTGGAAGACAAGGAAGGAAATTTACTTTTGGATGTCTGATGCCGACCTTTACGCTTATTCCTAAAAGAATACACAGTGATTTCAGAGTGTCCAAATTTGCTGTGTTTACAGTAAAAATTAGCCATCTTAATCTTTAAGTAGTGTTTCCATCCTTCATGGCCAGTGCGAGTTCCTTTTTCCCTCAAGCAAGGGTGGGCATTTATCAGGGCTTCAGCTGCCTGATCAAGCTGACTATCAGTGGGGTATGCTGCATACCTAAAGATCTCCTCAGCCATGCCTTCAGGAATGTCAGATTTGTCACTTGTCAAAAATTCCACTTTTGCTGAACTCTGTGTCAACTGTCTAAAGCTGAATTTCTTCAAAACATAAAATGAGGAACTTCAAAAACCTGGGGCCAAGAACTGGTTCTTGACTCTGGAGAAGTAACTATGATGGTCTCAGTGAGTCATCAGATAAGTTGATTTCCTGGAGTAAATAGCACAAGCTCTAACATCTCTTGTGTCAAGAGTATCAGAGCTGTAGGTTGAACTGGGGGAAAGAACAGCAATTCTGGAATTAGAGCCATCGGTTGATAGAAAAATCACTTCCAGGGTATCCCTGTCTTTAATATGACCGGTTGACATGAGATTCATGTATTAATTTCCTCATCTTTGTACTGGAGCCTGAACTTTTTGCTTCATCCCAAAAACATTATTTTAGTCATTATTTCAGGGACAAGGTTATACACAAACATTGGGATTCCTGTCTTAAGTCTGAGTTTTCTTGCATTGTCATCCCCACCAAAAACAAATCCTCAGAATAAGCGGAATTGACATTTTTTCTAAAAGGGAACAAAGCAGAAAAAGACAGTAATACAATTTTTGCATTTAATTATTTAAAATAAAACACTTCATATACAGTTAACCTCATATGAAGACACCTCTTCAGGGTTACCATTCATCTTCCTCCAACCATATAATCACACAATGGATAAGAATTTGGCAAATGGCGGCCTAGCCGAACACTACCCACAGCAGCAAAGATGGACTTCACATGTGCAGGAGACAATTGTGCATCGTAGTGGAGTCCCGAATTACCCCCAGAAAAGTAGTTCTCTGAATTGGAGAAAGCATACTCTTTATGGGGTTCAGTCTCAGCCCTAAGCACCTCATATAAGCTAACACAACATCTCGATGCTGTGTAGCTAACTCTTGAGAGCTGGCCATGACCAGCCAGTCATCTATGTAGTTCAGAACGCGGATGCCCTGGAGTCTCAACAGAGCCAGGGCTGCATCCATGCACTTTGTGAAGGTTCAGGACAATAGAGCTAGGGAAAGGAAGGAAGTACTTGGTACCAGTAGGCTTCACCCCCAAAAGCGAATCTGAGAAACTTCCTGTGTTCTAGCAAAATTTGATGTGAAAATATGCCTCTTTCACATATATTGTGACAAACCAGTCCTCAGGCTGGATTTGACACATGATTTGTTTGAGTGTCAATATCTTGAACCTGTATCTCCTTCAAGTGGACCAATTCAAGTGGTGCAGATCCAGAATGGGATGCAGCCCCCTGTCCTTTTTGGGAACTATAAAGTATCGGCTGTAAAAGTCTAGATCTCTCAAATGTGGGGGAACACATTCTATGGCCCCTTTCACCAAGAGTCTCTAGTTCCTTGGCCAACACTAAATTCTGCTCTCCTTCCACCACAGTCTGTAAAATGCCGTTGAAACGAGGAGGACGGGAGGCAAATTGAATTCTGTACCCTCTCTCTGTTGTTCTTAACAGCCATGGGGACAAACTGTGCAGAATCTTCCACACTGCCAGGAAATCCGAGAGAGGTACCATCCTGTCTATCTTGCAAGAAAAGTCTGGGCAGATAAACGGTTGGGTGCTTCTACTCCCTAAAACACCTGAGGTGGCGGGGTGTCTCCTTAGATCTCTGAGGGGGAGCTTAAGTAGCAATGCTGGCCTTCTGCTGCTGCCTATAAGCAGCCAAGGTTTTAGAAGTCGTTTTGATGGAAGGACCACCTGACCACCAGGTTTTAGAAGTCGTCTTGATGGAAGGACCACCTGATGCCCCCAGGTTCCCCCTCTGTGCAGCCACCTGACCACGGTGGGGGAGGAGCTTCATGAGCTCCCCTGCTGCCACATAAGTCTTGCCCACCAGATTTGAAGTAACCCTACAGGGCTTGGAGGGTAAGGCAGGTTTCCTCCACGACGATGCTGTAGAGAGAGATAGCCTGCAAACATCTCTTCAACCCTGGGCATCACCCTATACCCATGCTCATGTTAACCAACAATAGAGGAATAATTGCTCATATTTGGAGTACATACACAAGCTAAATATGGATTCTTCCATGACTTCATCACCTCAGTGTGAAGTTCTGGTAAAAATGGGAGGTTGCGACAGGGAGGCTGTTCCCTGTTGGATGATAGAAACCTATTATCCAGCTTAGATGTTTTAATGTGCTGCCTCTTATCTGGCCAATCAAGGCTCATTTTCTCGACAAAATAAGAAACAACCTCAACCAGCTCCTCAAATGTGGTAGAAAGAGGAAGCTGGTCTGCCTTAGATTGTCATCTGATGCTGCCAGCATTATCTCATCCTCCAGCTCTGAATAAACCACAGAGTGGGCTTCTGAAGCTGGCGTATGCTCATCCGATTCGGCAGAGAGCATGAGAGAAAAGCCGGGGCCCGTCTTTCACTGCTCATCTGCCAAACCAAGCTGTGAGCCCCACGAGTGAAGCCTCAGAGTGGGACCCACCCCGCGAGGTGCAGCTGCCCTGCTCCTGTCAGGATTGAAGAGAGCCAGGCGGGAGTGGAGAGTTTTCCGCTGGAGCGATTTGCACTGAGAACAGTCAGCTCTCTCAAGAGCTGATCTTACTTGCTCTGCTCCCAAACAAAAAACACACATATAATGCATGTCACCCACGGCGATATAGCATGGGAAAGGTGGCAAGCACTTTCTAAAGTTCTTGGAAGACATTTTGAACTTCCTCCTAATCTTTTTTTTCTTTGTTTTTTCCTCACTTTTTGCCTGGCTACACGCAGACTAACGAGCATTCTGAAGACAAAAAGCTAATGACGTATTTTGCATAGGCTTTTTAAAAGGCTTTGTGACACGCAATGCTATGTCACTTGAAAAACAACTTGAAACAAGCAACAAAAGGCGGCACGCATACATGCCGTGCTCTAGGTGTGCTTACACTGCAGGCAGTTCAAAAGGCAGCAGGCAAAAGGCCTGGTTCAAAATGGACCACACCTTAATACACTCATTACAGATCTCTCCCCCTCCGAAAAAAGGCTGCCCTCAGCCATATACAGCTAAGACACACTTACCAACCCCCATATATGATCGAGTTGAAGTCACAGGGCAGGGAGAAACCAACAAAGTACAATCAGTACAAGGCATACATGTAAGTACAGTGTACATCATTTTAGCAACACAGATGATAAGAGTGACTGTAACACAAAAGTAAAATGTTCAGGAAATTTTTAAGAGAAGAACCATGAATATACACAGTGAACACCACCTCATGATCATGCCAGGGCCGTGCTGGCATGATCATGAGCATCCTGCACTGAAGCTCTCAAGCTTTCAGGATAAGGTATCTCAGTGTCCTCAACTCCCACAGAATTTGGTTGTGTTATTAGGTCAAGTGGTGTCTCCAGCTCACAACCATATAACATCATTGCTGGAGAAAACCCTGTGCTTTTATGGTGGGCCATTTGCAGGGCGAAACAAATTTACAGGAGATACTTGTCCCATGCAGTGTGTTTGTCCCCTATGTAGGCACAAAAGCAGTTTTAAGTGTGAGGTTCACCCTTTCAGAGGCATTAGTTTGTGGATGGCACACATAAGTCGATGTTCAGTACCAAGAGCAGTGACCATATGCATCATGATCAGAAATAAGGCTTTTTTGGCTCGGCTTAGTTAAGTGGCACACCGGGGACAAAACGACATATCATTTGTGTCCACTGTCATTTCTGGCCAAAAGAACCTGTCTCAGCCTGGCCAAGGTTTTTGTCACCCTGAGATGGCAAACTGTTGGGTGGTCATGGTAATACTTAAGTACAATAGGCCGCATGAATGTTGGTACAAAAAGCATAAGCTGCTTCATAGGATGCAAAACACAGGCTGCCTTAGGGTCCTTGAAATACATAAGACCATCTTGAATGACATGTCTTCATCTGCACCACCCCCTTTTTTGTTTGTTGATTGTTGATTGATTTGAGATTGTTGATCATTCTGCATTTTCCTCACTTGCTCCATGTCGGTAACCATCACTGAGGAGAGACTTCTTAAGTCCAAACCACTTATGACTGCATAGGTTGACAGAATATCAATGGGATCAGCACTTTGTGGGAGCGGGTTGCGAAACAACACATTATATTTAACATCTGGCTTGTAGACTATAGTAAAATCAAAGTCCTGTAGACGTAAAGGCCACCTTGCCAGTCGTCTAGAGGGGTTGGGTTGACTTATCAGCCACCTCAGGCTATTGTGGTCTGTATAAACAGTCACATGTGGACCCTCCGTATAGGGTCTAAAATGTTCCATCGCCCAGATTACACTAAACACTCTTTTTCAGGTGTAAAGTACGGCTTCTCTGATTTGTGCAATGTTCTGCTCACAACAGCAACATCTCACCCTGCGTCATCCTTTTGCATCAGAGCTGTGCCAAGACCAAAGTCACAGGCATCAGTATGGATGAATGGGTGCGTGAATTCCGGGAAGCACAGAATGGGTCCGATGTAAGGATGTGTTTCAAGAAATCCATTGCAGTTTAACAATCGTCATCTCAGTTGAAAGGAGTTTCCTTTCTAGTGAGTTTAAAAAGTGGTTTCGCTTTTTGTGCGTAATTAGGGATGAATCATCTGTAATAGCCAGTCTGTAATAGCCTTTTTAGGAGGTGGAGTTTTGAGTTTTTTGAATTCTGATAACAAGTGTGCTACAAACATCGATAAAGATTCACCTGGGGCTTGGAAACAGTCCAAGATACTTTTTAAGACACATTCTTGGTTATCAGATAGGGAAAATAAACAATTTTGAATAGATTACAGAATTGTGTCCAAGAAGTGGCATGTGGACTTAGTACTGTAAACCATTTCCTAGGTTCTTTAGCTAGGAAACATGGTAGTTCAAGCAAAATTTGCATGTCACTGAGACCCAGAGAACCTCTATAGGCATCCACAAGCATAAGCCAGTCATCAGGTTGAACTTTTCCATCCATTCAATCGACTTTAGACGGTGCTGTATTTGATCAGTAGGTACATGAACATATGGTGTGGAAGAAGCAACAGGCATGACTTGTGGAAGCAGGCACATTTAAGTCTTGCGTGTAGCGGTCCATAATACCTCTTTGAAGATTGAGGGACTCACTCAGGCACCTCCGCAGCATCATCAAGTCTTTTAGTAACTCTGCTTGTGCCTCCAGGTAATCGGTAGATTTTGGAACACTGCCCCTGGGTGGGTACTCAAAAGGTTTAAAATTGGTAAATTTAGATCAGTCATTTTATCAGCTTGTTTGGCCATTATAATAAAGTCAAAAGACAATTATTAATTATTGTAATTAATTTAATTAAGTAATAATAAATGAACTGTCTGTTATGGTTTTGTCACAAACGCGAATGAGAAAAAGATCCCAGGTGCAGACAGTCTCAACAAAAAAAGCTTCTTTATTTAAACAAAAACTCTAACAAGGGAGCAAAAACAAAAACCAAGCAATACTAGATTTTTACTTAAGCAAATCAAACATAATGTTCTTGTAATGATGAGCCGTTAACACAGGGATCCATTTGCAGATTTATTAGAATTGTGAGACAGGCAAAGGTCGAGTACCAGCAAATAGGATTGGTATGGGTAAGGCAGAGACAAAATGTGAGACAGGCAAGGGTCGAGGCAGGCAGCAAACAATCACAAGTACCAATACTAAGTCCAGTAATCGGGGAAGACGGAAAACAGGCAAAAGTAGTATAAACAGTCCAATGTCAATACAGATAATCAAAATAATGGAAAAAACACTCAGAATTGTAGCCAGGGAAAAACAAGACTTCGCAAAGATCAATCAACCAGATATTGGAGAATGTTGCCCCGGCGCCTGGAGTTGAGCAACTTGTTGACTCAATACGCCTCTTCGCCATCAACCAGGGAGTTTGCTCACCAGGTCCCTCCTCCGACTCTCCAACCGGACCACCGGCGGGTTTTAGGAGAAAAATATGGAAAGTGGGAGAAATGCAATAATTACTAGGTAGCTCTAAATGGAATGAAACAGGAGTAATTTGCTTAATGATTTTGAACGTGCCAACATACCTGGGATTAAGCTTCTTACAGGGGTGCTTGAGACATATATCTCTGGATGAGAGCCAGACCCACTGACAAGGAGCATAGGTGGGCCCAGGACAATGGTGACGGTTTGCTTGGAGGGTCTGGTGTCTGACAGTGTATAACAGGTGAGTGTGAGCTTCTCGCCCAAACCTTCTCGCTGTGTTGTAGCCAATCATTGATAGAAAGAAGATCTGTGGATTCACAGGACCAGGCAAACAGTGGTGGTTGGAATGTCAGGATACATTTGAAAGGTTTCATCCCCATAGCAGGCTTGACTACAGAATTCTGGGCGTACTCAGCCCACATTAGGAATCTGCTCCAGTCCGTTTGATGCTGGAGGCAGAAGGAGCATAGGAAACGAATAATCTCCTGATTAAGGTGTTCGGTCTGACCATTTGACTGAGGATGGTAACCAGAGGTTAAACTCACATTGATCTCCAGACTCTTGAACATAAAGGACCACACCCTGGAAGTAAATTGTGGGCCTCGATCAGAAACTATATCCTTGGGAAGACCATAAAACCTAAATACATTATTGAGTAATAATTCAGTTGTCTCGAAGGCAGAGGGGAGTTTAGGCAGTGGGATGAGACGGCAGGCCTTGGAGAAACAGTCTACAACTGTCAGTATGGTGGTGTTACCCTTGGAGTTAGGCAATCAGTGATAAGGTCGATTGCGATATGAGACCATGGACGTTGAGGTGTGGTTAATGGCTGTAGAAGACCTGCTGTAAGTTGTCTGGAAGTTTTGGATATTAGACAAATGTTACAGTTCTTAATAAATGTTGTGGTGTCAGGAGATAAGGTAGGCCACCAAAACCAGCTCTGAAGAAGGTGGATGGTTGCTGTAATTCCTGGATGACCTGAGCTTGGTGATTCATGGACTTGAGTAATAAGACATTTTCTGAAGGGTTCTGGAATGAAGATGAGATTGTCAAGACATTCGTAGGGTGGTAGATCTTGATTGTTAGCCTGGTTAATTTCAGTAATTATATCCCACTGTACAGGATCGACTCTGAGTCTTTCTGGAAGAATATTCTCTGGGTTAGAGGACTGGAGAACTTTGCTGGTTTGGTGGAAGAGTGCATCAGCTTTAGTGTTCTTTGAGCCTGGACGATAAGTGAAAGAGAAATTGAATTGAGTAATAAATAAAGCCACATCTTAGGAGGTGAACCATGGTGTTGAGAGTATTGGATGCGTCTAATTCTACTATGAAAGGTAATTCAGGATCAGGATGATGAAGAATGGGAGCAGTAGTAAAACGTGACTTTAAGATTTTCAAATGATGCTTGAGCTTCAAGGGACCAGAGCAGTTTTGAATTTTTCTGCTTGGTTTCTGCAGTCAGGGAAGCGGCTACAGAAATAAAGCCTCTGATAAATCTTCTGTAAAAATTTGCAAAACCAAGGAAGCATTGCAGTTCTCTCACCATGCGTGGACGTGGCCATTCAGACACAGTACTCACTTTTCTTTCATCCATGGTGACCCCCTTCTGGCTGATTATATATCCTTGGAATGAAGTGCTGGTGCAATGAAATTCACACTTTTCCTCCTTGGCATAGAGTTAATGTTGAATGAGACGCTTTAGAACAGCCCTGACATGTTGTATATGTTCCTCCAGTGTATTAGAATAAATCAGAATGTTGTCAATATAAATGATTACCCACTTCTTAAGCATATCTCTGAAGACGTCATTCATAAAGGACTGGAACACCGAAGGGCTGTTAGTCAGACCAAAAGGCATCACCAGGTATTTGTAATGTCCACTGGTAGTTGAGAATGCTGTTTTCCACTATAGGCACTGCGTAAGTCTAACTTGGAGTAATATTTTGCCTTGCGGAGCTGTTCTAGAGCAGCAGGAACTAAAGGAAGTGGGTAACAGAACTTGACGGTGATATCATTGAAGCCTTGGTAATCGATGCATGGTCGAAGGCCTCCATCCTTCTTTTTGATGAAGAAAAACCCTGATGCTACAGGCTTACTGGAAAGAAGAATGAATCCTTTGGCCAATTCCACCTCTGTGTAAGTTCCCATGGCTTCTGGCTCACTGCAACTCATGGCTTCATTCCACTTAATGTTTTTGTATATATATATATATATATATATGTACATATATAGGGTGGTGCATTTCAAAACATTTCAAAACATCTGACACTTAACGTAGAACACTGCAACAAATTTTGGCAACAAAGTGTCCATTCTTCTCAGACAGCCAATACCAGTTTTTAGATTCCATTCTCTCATAGGGGCTACATGCCAGACGAATTACCAATCACAAATCAAGATTTGCTTTTGGTCACACTGCTCGACCTGACCTGGTATGGTATTGTATGGGCTGGATCTCTGTCTTTTGAATGCTGTGCTGGTACTTCAGCATGTACCTGAAGCATTGACAAGGAAGAACATTATGTTTTGTTCTTCCTCCTTAATGTTTGCAGAAATGCAGGGCTCAACAAGCTCCTTTTTTGTGCTAAGAAGTTGATGCCGGCTTCTGCGATATACCTGACCATCTGAAGTGCAAACATGATAGGATTTTTCTGTATTTGCAGGATGAACAACAACAGCAGGCGTCCAGAGACTATGCTCTTGTATGCGAACAGGTTGTCTGGTGTGAAGCTGTAACAACAGATGAGCTGAGCGATCATAATACTTTTTCTGATGCTGCTGCTTTACCCTTTTGGAGCGTGCCTCTGTGAAACTGACAATTTCAGGTAGGAGCTTCTTCTTAGTGGTTGGCAGTATGGATCGCAGTCTGCAACTCATGAGGAGCTATGCAGGTGACATGAAGTTGTCAACAGGTGTATTTCTATACTCTAACAGGCTGTCCATCTTGGCTTTTGTCAAGATCGATTTTGCAATCTGGAAGTCTTCTCAGCCAAACCATTGCTCTGGGGGTAATGGGGGCTAGAGGTGGTGTGCACAAAAAACGCAAGTCTTTGCAAAGTCTTCAAACTCCTTGCCTCAATGTTGTAGTGTTTGTTGAAGAATTGTTGAAGAAAAAATTATCTGGGATGCAATGTCTCGCGAAAATGACTTTGAGTTTGCTAATGACAACCATGGTGGTGCTGAGTTTGTCCAATTCAAAGAAAAGGCTATAGTAGTCTACTGTAACCATGTATTCTTCATGGTTCCAGGTAAAGAGGTCTAAAGCTATCACCTGGCATGGTCTGGTTGGTATTTCGTGAGGAATCATGAGCTCCTTAGTGTTTGGATGATCCAGGCAAGTATTTCATCTTTCAGTCATTCATTCTATTTGTTTACTCATTGCATGTGAGCATATCTTTTCTGAGTGAGTGAGGTATGACTATTTTCTTATCCTTGAGAATGATTCCGTTTAGTCAGTGTTAATCAGCGTTAGTCTCAGAAGTTCCAGAAATCACTGATGTCTTTGGGGCATTTCTTACACTCTCCAGGCCATCCTGAATCATCTGTCTGAGCTGGACCAGTTGGTTGTCCGATTCAGTCTTGGCACGGATCTGTTGCAGCTTTGCATCACTGACTGGTAGGCTTTTGTATACAATGTTAACCTGCATGTACATTCCTTCGCTGAGATTGTTGTGCTCTGCCTCTATGGACTTTCTAGAGAGGGTGCCTGCCACTGGAATCTCCTTTCCTGGCCGGTGTGTGATGGTGATGTCATATTTCTGGAAATAATCCAATACCATCAAAGACATCATATTCCTCCATGATGGACTTGTCCTCATTAAATGCATTAACTGAGAGTAGTTAATTAAATCCAGGTCCAGGAATGCTTTTAGACGTAATACAGGTTGTGCTTGCTTGTTGACTATGTAAAAGTTAATCAGTGTTTCTCTGTCCTTGTATCTGAATGGCAATGCACATGTCCCTTTTACTGTGAACATTTGACCACCATATCCAGTGAGACTGTGCCTAGTTGGTGTGAGTTTGCATTGAGCTTTTAGTCTATTGAATGTGTGCAGTGGAATGACATTTACCTGAGATCTGGTGTCCAACTTGAAACTAATTTCAGTTTCTTCTTTTCCCAGCAGTATGTCTGCCAATACATGTTCTGTGTCACCTGGCTTTTGCAAGACTGAATCTATGAAAAACTCTCAAAGAACTGACACCAGTTGTCTGAACTGACACCATGCATTGGGTAAGTTAGATGATTCCCAGTTCATGTGTCGCAATGATACTCCTGCAAATTCCATTTTTGTTTACTTTTCTTCTAACACCATGTCTTATTCTTTGTTTGTTGCTCTTGTTGCACAGTGCATGCAGTCTTAAATAAGGAGACGAACAGCGAGTACCAAACAAACTTTAATCCACTGCCTGCAGCTGCATTCACGTGTCCAATCACTAACCGATTCCCCCAATGTCTTTAAGCACTAAATATTTGTGACACTACATGAATAGTACATGCTCTTATACAAAAAACAGGGCTGTCAGGATCCTGGCATGGGAATTTAGTAAAAACCCAAAACAAGGAAGTCAGGACCCTGCCAATAATGAATAAATAAGACAGCAAGTAAACAAATAATCACATAAATAAAATACACCCAATCAACATTAATAAAGCTAAAATAATACTGATTAAAAATAGGCCTCTAATAAAATGTCTCTAATAGTTAAGGTACAAAAATAACAAAAATAACTGATGTTACAAGTTTATTTAACAAAGTTCAGGAGGAGCATGGTCATGTAATCCAACCAATCATTGCGCAGGGGTGTGTATATATAGCCACCCCTCACCTCTGTCGCATGACAGCGCTTGGCCCCGCCCATTTGCCGCAATTTAATCAAGCTCTTCCCGCGTGCCCGTCAAATGAGGAGTCTTTCCTGTCTGCTGAAGCTCATCCTCATCAAATGCTAGCCCAATGAGCGATCCTTCTGCACATAACATCTCTGCCAAGTCTCTGTTCTCATTTCAGGGCACCGGCCCACCTGTTCTACTCCACAAATGCCAAGAATTAAAGCACAGCGGTATGATATATATAGGTTTCTTTCCAGTTGACAAAATCTCTCTTCTTCTGCCTCCATCACATCCGCTCATGCAAACAAGGCCTTTGCCAGCCAGTGCCATGCCCAAGCTTAACTCCCGGCCGAATCTCTCACGCCCTCTCTGCCTGATCAGCCTACCGCCACCACCTCAAGTCACCCACCCTCCACTCGAAATAGCATCTGTGATAATCTTCAATCTGCTCTAGCAGGGCCCGTAGCAGACAAACTGGTAAAAACTCAAGTATTGTTTGACTCAAGATTGGTGCTTTCATAACAGCTCCATTTAAAAAGATTGACAATCGATCTCTGAACCCCTTATAATTCCCAGTTCAATTTTAGCATTAACAGTCTTATACCTTTCGAAGAATACTCTACGTATCACTATGATATCGACAAAAGCATTAACAATTATTAAAAATGCCTGCCATGGCACACATTTGGTGTAGATATAACATCAGCGTTTGGTGTAGATATAACATCATAAGTAGATATAACATCTACACATTTGGTGTAGATATAACATCATAAGTAGATATAACATCAGCGTTAAAAGTAATGCCTAATTAACCTAATTTCATGCCATTTATTTGGCGTCTACCGGCACAATAAATTCTGCTTCACCGTGTTTAACCTTTGGCTGCACCAATATTTTAGATTTTTTCAATTTTCAATGTCGTGGTCCACTTCTAATTCAAGAAATACAAAATGGGTGAGTGTTTAAACTTCCATTATAATTTATTATGTGGCTTTATGAAGTTTATCATTGAATAGGCTATTTTTCACATTGTTGTTTTCTTGTTATTGTTGTTGCGTCTGTTGTCTAAGCAACTACGCAACAGTTTTAAGTTGTATTTAAATAGCTCAAGTTGGCTAACCCACCAGTAAATGTTAATGGGCATTTTCTGTTTCTCTAAAAACCATGCCTATACCTATTTTTACAACCTGTTTTTAACAGTTTCGTTTATGCTTAACAGGCATAAGTTAAATGCGTCATTCACAGGTCGGCATATAAATATAAGTTATTGAAGTTAGAAAGTACAATGATAATTTTGGAGTTTAATGTTAAAATATGTGAGTCACGCTCTGTGGCACCGCAAGTTTCTAAGCAGCATCTAGAGACATAGCTGAGCGTGTACACTCCTCAAAAACAGTGTTCGTCCTTTAAAGATGTGGCGTGGCGCGTGATTCTCGTGTGTTGTGCAACCCCCATAAAGTGCCTTATATGTATTTATTATAACAGCTGATAATGTTCCAGTTTCATGAAAATCGCTGACTGCCTTTATGGTTTATTATCCTAAAAATTCAGGCTGCTGGCAACAGAGGCGGATCTATCTTCAACCCCAATTCCTCATTAATCTCAGCTGTTTTTCCCTTAAACCACCCATTAAAACCTTCTCGACTACTCTATTAAATCCATCCTCCTAGCTATCTAACCTAGAATCCTCTATATTTTTCAACATGGAAATGCTTCCAATCCGCTCACTTCTTATAACCTGTCACTTCCTAATTTTTTTTTTGCCAACCATTACCTCATTCACGTCTTATCTCTACAGCATTAAAGGCATTTGAGTTGGATCCATTAAAGGCTATTTAAGCGTCATACATTTTTTCAGAAATTAATTTTTGGCGACCCTTTCCCTGCAATTAACAATTCACAAACATTAAGGCATTCAAAGAAACTATCTTACCCGCCTGAATACCGGATAGCCTATTACTATGAACATACCAGCCCATCCGACATACAGCTCTGTGCTTATTCCGTCTCCCGTTCATTACGCGGACGTGCCCGTTTCATTTCTATGCGCTTTTTCAATTTTGTTTCTGATTTTTCATGTATTTGTTTAATACCTTTTAAGAACCAAGTAAAGAATCAACCAATTTTGTAATTTGCAGTATACTTTTATTGCTAGTACTATTGCTTTCATTTATTTTGACACTTATGTTGGGCGTGAGCAAAAAGCCCTCCTGGTCGAGCATTGTAATATACCTCTTGTATTCTCTTTACTTTTTGGGGGTTTCTTCCCGCAGTTGTCAGATAATTATTCGGCATTTTGGGGGAGTGCTCTGGGTTCAGGCCAAATTCTGAGCGCGGAGCCCTCCCCCCAGACAGCATGCCAAATGTGCATCTATGATAATCTGCGATAATTTACATGTTAGTGCGAACTCGCGAAGTTTATTTAACAAAGTTCGGGAGGAGCACAATCATGTAATCCAACCAATCATCACTCAGGGATGCGTATATACAGTGTCCCTCACCTCTGTCCCAAGACAGTTTTGCAGCATCCCGCCGCCACCCCGTCGCTTCACTCTTGTCTGGTACCTACCTCAGTCAAAGATAGGGGGAGTACTGTGGGATTGGCCAAATTCAAAACTCGACATCAGGACTGTCTGATGTGGAATTACAAGAGCCCCTAAACCCATACATATGCTGGATATAGCAAATGACAAGAATAAACATGTTAAACAAAATAGTGTATTTTTAATTTATGATAAGTGTGTGATCACAGTCAATCACACAAAAAAGGTACAATAAAAAATTTCAAATTAAAAATTGTGTCTATAGACAACCCTAGTTTTTATATGTAAAGTATCTGGTAAAATTTTAGACACACAAGCTTAAGATCATGCAATTCATGGAATTGTTTAAATAAACATGAGTTGTGTGTTTTGAAAAGTTGTTTATAGAAAAACTTGTTTTCAGTATGTTTTCAGTAACTGGCATTCTGTCCCGTTGCAGTATTTGTGCAGGGGTGTAAACTACAACAGCACATATTTACCACACACAGGCAGGAGGACAAAATCTACGACTGCTCACAGTGCCCACAGAAGTCTAAACTGAACTTTAGGTGAGCATGGGCATACATTTCATAGGGTTAGGGACAGTTACATAAAGTTGGGGGGACAATAAACATAAAATTTCTCTAGAACAATTTTTTAAGGGGACACAAATAATACAGCCAAAATTGTACTTGTAGAGATATGTGCACACAGAAGAAAGCATTATTACTATTATTAGTGTAGCATGTGCCATTGTTTTTTGGGGGAGTGCCATGGGTTCAGGCCAAATTCTCAAAGTTTTGCCTTAATTTAGGCTAAATTGCCTTAATATGGGGACTTTATATACTTACTTGGCGTTTTGGTGCACTGAAAAATGATCTTATCTGATCTGTTTTCTTCGTCATTTATACTACTATCTGTTGGCCAGATTAATAGTATAATAATAATAAGTATAATAATAATATAAGTTAGGTTCATACACTGTAAAAAATACTTTTCTGCCTTACAATTTTAAATTTAATCAGTGTGGCTGTACAAGTAATTTCAATTTACTCTTGTAATCTTGACTGGAGTTGCTGTAACTTATTAAAAATAGTTGAAAATTTGCTTATTTTTATAGTCAGGATTTAAACTATTAAGTTGAAATGGCTTGTAAAGCCAAGGTGATTGAACATAAAACTTTAAGACAGCAAAGTTTTTTTTACAGAGTAGGTTCACCACGCGGTCATATTATAATTATTAAATTATCTTGTGTCCTCGACATAGTATTTTAGGTTTTATATGGTACAAAGGACGTCTCTTACTTAGATAAACAACTGCCGCAAGCCCACTGATCTGCCACTTAATATTATATTGAGCAAAACCCAGGTGTACAGGAGGTAATTAGCCCCAGGGATGTGGCTCTATGGGAAATGTAGTCCAAACATGATCTAATATTCAGGTGACGGCTCCCACTGGTGGTTCGGGGGAGGCGGTACGGGAGCCTCCACCGTAACACATGCTTTCAACACACTTGTCAGACAGGTATACCTCTACAGCCAAATTTATTGCAAGCTGTAGAATGTCACCAATATTAATATTTTTGTGATATATTTTTCATGTGATGTCTGAAGGTAAAAAGTGTGTACCAGATATGCTTCCATTTATCATTTTGTAAGATTATAATTTAGTTTGCTGTGTTTGTATCATCTATTTTCTTTAATACCAGATTAATTGGATGTTGTGAGGAAGTACCTTCAGCAGAGCTCTGGGAGCAGGAGACACAGACACTAGAGTGTGGTTGAATCAAGCTTGTTTATGTCCTCAACAGAAGCAGATTATATAGAACATAGCAGGATGCACCTAAATCTGTATCAAGCAATCAAATAGCTGGGTTATATTTTATTACCATATACGGCTGGAAACAACAGCTTCAGGATGTCTTCTAGACTTCCTTATGCGACAGAGTATATGTCATTAGAAAAGCGATATCAAAACTCATTAACCCTTAAGGGGTGTTGACTATATTCATTAGTGCGGGGAACTAAATAATCTAACACATTTTTAATATTTATTAAACATCATACTAGTGTTTCATTAAAAAAGATGTATTATATATTTTTAAATATTTTATAATGCATTTTGTAACAGTTCAATAGTTTAACAGATTAATTGTTTACATTTTAGAGTGCTGTTTTATGTATTGATAACAGAAGCAAAGTGAAGTACAGTCCGGACTGGCTGCAGATATGCGTACAGTTGTCAGTGTAGTGCAGTCAGGATCAGCTGCAGAGATGTATGCGGTGGTCAATAAAGTGCAGTTAGGATTGGCTGCAGGGACGAATGCAGTGGTCAGTAAAGTGCAGTCAGTTGTTTGTAGGGATGCATGTGGTGGTCAGTGAAGTGCAGTCAGGACTAGCCTTAGGGAGTAAAGTGTTTTGTGCTGTCTGGCTTGGACAGGCTGGAACATTGGCAGCTTTGGTGATTTATATGTATACCAGTAAATGACTGTAATGGTATGTGCTGCAGTGGTCAGGAAACTACTGTGTGTCTGTGTACTTGGCAGTTGTCTCTCAGAAATACAGATTGGAAGCTGGACCTGAAGTTAGAGCTGATACAAGCTCTAGTGCTTTTCCCGTAAGGATAAGAACAGTTAAGAGATGAAAAATAGTCTTAAATCAGGACCCAAAGTTCAGACAAATAAGAAAAGACTTATAAGAAAAAAATTGAAATCAGGCTGTAGTTATTAATGAGTGTGTCTTTTGATTAAATACAGAAGAGCTAGACCGTTTAGAGTTTAAGGAAACAGTATTTTTTTAAAACAAAAATTGAAGAACCTAATATGTAGCCAGTGTGGGATTGATAACACTGAGCTGATGTGATCTTATGATTTGGTTTTGGTAATACATACTGCAGAACATCCGGCCAGTCACATATTACCAACATCATGAACTGGCTTCTCTACATTAGGAACAGAAAGCATGTTTCTAAACATAGAAATATTTCCAAAGCAAAGAACCCTGGTTTATAAACATTGGAGATAATCAGAAAAAAAAATACTGTCAGAAATAAGATTCAGATCTTGAACATATTTAACAATGCAGCCATTTAGCCACAGATTGTATTATATCAGGGTATACTTAGAGGTTTTTGGCTTTAAAACACACTGCTAACTTGGAAAACAAGTTTTGTTTATTAAATATAGTAAATATAGACCCCAGTTGTCTCATGGGGCAGAAGTACCTGGCAGTTCATCTCATTTTCTCTTTTTTTGGTCCAACCATCTGCTGCCAGTTCTCTGATTCAGAAGACTGGAGTGGTAGAGTGGATGATACCTCTCTTTGATTTTATGGCAGGACACTTCTGCCCACCCATGGGTGTTGAGTACAGGAGAGAGCAGGTACATTTTGCAGCTGAAGTGGTTATAGTGTTATAGTATTATAAGAGCAGCACCTGGTATTGGCCAAAGAGCTCGAGACTCTCTTGGCAAATGAGAGATCTATTTTTTTATAGTTCCCAAGAAGAACAGGAGGCTCCATACAATCAGTGTCAGATGAATCAATCTCTGAAGAGTTACAGATTCAAGATTTTAATGCTCAAACAGATTGTGTGTCAAATTCAGCCTGAGGACTGGTTTGTTATGATAAAGGATGTATATTTTCACATTCACACCACTTGTTTAGGCTGGCGCAGCAGATAAAAAACATTCTTTGTTGAAACATTGTTTGAAAAACATTTTTTGGTGTCCCATTTTCTGTATAGTGCATGCAGGTCCCCTCTTAGGACCCTAATATAGTGGTAAGGGTTTTATCTTCGGCTCCATTTAAGCCTCTAGAGTCAGTCTTAGACTCTATTGTTAGCTCTGACTGTTAAGGACTCTGTTGTTAGCCCTGACATTGCTCAAGAGGATATAAGACTTATAAACTCTTTCTGTAGACACTGCCTGTTTAGATTTTGCCCCTGGCTTTGTTAAAGCCAATGCACCCTATACCAGACTATATCCCAAGGTGCCTGCTACTGCTGGTCAGCCGGTGGTGCTTCAGGCCTTCCACCATAGAAGGAAAGGTTTCACTTACGGTGTCCAGTTAGAGCTTTGAGGATCTATGTCCACCTCTTAGCCCAGTGGCGTAAGACCTCTTACTAGCTTTTAGTTTGCTTTGGCGGTCACAACTGAGGTAATGCAGGCACAAAATAGCATTTACCTCACTGGATCACAAATGCTGTTACCCTGGTTATGAAATGCTGTTACCCATGGTTATATTATGAGGCCTATGACTTAGTGTCACCCCTGGGCATTAGGGCTAATTCTACCAGCAGTGTAGCATCATTTGAGGTACTGTCTAGGGGTGCATCTTGAAGTGATGTTTGTGCTGTGGCAGGCTGGTCTTCTTCACCCACATTCATTAAATTTTACACCTTAGGCTTAAATTCACCCCAGGTGCTCAGGTGCCCCTGCATTGACAGTCTCTTTTCTGCTCTCCTAATGTTCTCTGTACCAAAGTTATGTGCCTGTACCTGTTTCATTCATGTTTCATTCATTTCATTAATAAAAATATATCCCTATGTTAAGAGTGGATTAAAACCACACATTCCGTAGAGAGATGACACTGTCCACGGGTAGTTTTTGTGTGTGCATGTGCGTGTGTGAGACACACGCTGGTGTTTGTAAAATTTGTGTATTTCCACCCAGAAGAAATTACTGTTGTCTTGGTTACTAAAGTTGACTACCTAGTAATATTTCTCTAGTACCACATTTTAACAGCAGCATTGTATTTATCAACTCACATTTACTGTTTCATGTAATACAATATTCATTCTTATCTGGTCATTAAGTGTTGTTAGTAATGTTATATCCTTTATCCCTATCATCCCTATATTGTTATTTACCTTTTTATATTTTTTTTCAAATAAATTTTCTTTCATTATGACTGTCTCTTTCTTGTGTTGGTAACCAGAGGCTCTACAGGTTAGCCGTATCTCACAAATCCTTCAGATAAGTTAGGTGATAACTCCCTCCGATTTACATCATTTTATTTTACTGAATGGTCCATTTGGATCATTCTTATACTGTTAAGGTGAAATTCCTTAGCTGGTGCCATGAGGTAAAGGAGGGAGGGGTCATCTGACACCCACAAACACACACTTCGGGTTACATGTGGCCAGTGCCCATTACACCTCTAGTGCTATGTGTGTGGCTTATGTAATTGGTGCCCTGTGTTAAGATCACTACATTTGCATAATGAAAGTGAATGCGAGAAAAAGAAATAACAAAACAGTTTTTAGGGCTGTAGTATGATCAGTATATGTAAAGCAATATTAACAATTTACAAAACCCTAAGCCAACTTTGTGTTTCATTACCTTGTTTGCACATGTTGGCATTTAGATGATTCTTTATGAATTTCTCAGAAGAATTCAAGGATTCATTTTCTTAAGGAAAATTTTCTTAGAAATATTGGTTTTGAGAAGTTGTTTATAGTACTAAGAATATTCACGTAATAGTCTCTTATGGAATTAATAGAAGTATAAATGTTGAAGGAGAAGTGAACTCAATTGCAGACAGCGTTTGCAGTCTTTATTTAAAATTAAAAACAAGAACGAGCAACAAAAAAAGAGCAACAAAACAAGGCTTAATAAAAACTCAAAACAATTCTCCAACAAACCAGAGCAAAAACAAGGCAAGAGCCCAACAAGGGACAGACAAGACTGGTAACAGCTAAGTCAGACATCAAACAGGCACAAGATAGAAAACGCAAGGGCATTAAATAGAAACAAAACAAGGACAAACAGGTGAGGGAAATAACCGATAACGAGACTAACAAGGAAACAAGGGGGCGGGGTCAAGACACGCGACCGAAGAGTACCTGGCGAATGTAAACAAAACAGAGGCCATGTGCTTACACAGAACAGAAAGACCCAGAGCATGAATTTAAATCCCAACTTCAAGAAACAAGAAACAAGACTACAAGAGCACAGGGCATGTCAGGATCCTGCCAAGATAATCTAGAATGACTCAGAACAGGAAGCCAGGACAATAAAAACTAAACTAATGAAAAAAAAAATCTCTAACAGTGTTTTGTTTATTGGAGAAGAATCTGTACACACTGTTTGACATTTCAGTACGTTAACTCTGCATGGTTTAAAATTTGGAAGGCAAATGCATGGTAAACTAATTGAAAGATAATAAATTCCTAATATTTTGTCCATGGAGCCACATTTATTAGTTAATTTACATCTAATGTTACAACCTGTTTAAGTGTCTAGGGGTAAAAGGAGTAACATTGGGACTGTGGCAAAGTTGTATTTGTATAAATTTGTTGAAGGAGGCAAGAGAAAATTCAAGGACAACGAACTGCCAAAGATTTAATGTACAAAAAGAGAAAGAAACTGCATATTTACAAGAATCTATGTCAGGTATCAGGAGAAAACGAACCCAGACGCAGACAGCGTTAAACAGGAAGAAAAAAAATAAAAAAAATCCTTTATTATTAAATGAGCAAAACAACCCACAAGGGGGTAAAAACGTGAACAGAAACGGCAATATAACTAGAACTAAAGAGCTCCAAAAAAAAGAAACAGAGTGAAAACGAAACTTAAAACGGGAAAAGACTGGGCGTAACCACAGGACAAAAACATGACTAAACAAGAACACGTCAAGACTCACTGTGACCAGAACAAGAAGCCCGATACAGGTGACGAGATACGGGAACGAACCGACAAGAGACAGCGAACACGGGGGCATTAAATAGCACACGGACAATGAGGAACAGGTGCGCGAAATCAGCGCAGACGAGACAAGGGAAGAAGGAGGCGGGGCCAAGATGCACGACCGGAGAGCACATGATGAATGTAAACAAAACAGAGACCATGTGCTTCCACACGAGACGAGGACCTAGAGCATGCGTTCAGATCCCGACTCCAAGAAACAAGAACCTAGAAGAAGACTAGAAGGAGTCAGGATCCAAACAGCACGCTCTGACACAAAACACAGGGCATGTCAGGATCCTGGCAAGAAAATCTAGAAAGATTCAGGACAGGAAGCCAGGACCCTGACAATCTAGTTGCAAAGATATAAATCAAAGAAGGACCTTCTGTCTCGCACTACTCGGACAACATAGAGAACAAAAACAATTTGAATAAAACAAATCAAAGTTTTGTAATCGATAATAAAATGAGCTTCTTGAAGAGGTTTCACCCATAAATAATTGCTTGCTTGTTTTAATCGTTGTACAGAAGTTGTTGCGCCGTGCCGCGTCCACTGGGAAACGTACGTGCGCAATGCTCCGTCTGTTCCGAGGTCGCACACAAGCATATGTAGCAGGTGCTTATTTTGGTAATGATTTTGTGATTCCACTTGCTATTACCATATTTGGGTTTTCCTGCCGCCATGCCAACTTGGGGGTGTGGTGCACCTGGCTGCTTCCCAGACTGCATGAGATGTCACAGCGGTAGGTTGTGCAAGTTTTTGCACTCATTCAATTAGGGCCTTATTTCATGTAACGGATGAATTCACATGAAGTATTTGTATGACTGTGATCTAAAGACCCTGTGTGATGTACTCGTAGATACTTCATTGATTATTTTTTTCGTTATTTAAGCTTTTTTTTGTAATGTCTGTACTTCTCTTTTTCACAGCGCGTTGTGCGTTGCCGTCGCACACTGTTTATGCTGCACAAGTCATCATATATATACGTTTGTGTTACCCAGGTACATGCTTTATTGTTATGTTCTCAAAATTAGTTAAGGATATGCCCAGTCTGCATGAGATGTCACAGCACTCATTGTGCGTTGCTGCCGCACGCCGTTTTATATGCTGCAGAAGTCATCATATAAATACGTTTGTATTACCCAGATCCAATAAATGAGAACGTGATGGCAAGAATTTCAGTGTATTGAATTGATCGCACAACGCAGATATAACACCGCTATAACTGGTGCCATGACCGTTGCTTCACTCTTCGTGGGACCGATGCTACACGTGAGTGGAGGAATGACTGGGATGATAGGCCAACGAGTGCACCGCTGCAACCGTGATTGAGAGGATGAGAGGTTTGCCATTTTAAAATGTAAACTCTGAACTGGAATATACCTCATTCGTGACAACTTTTGGTGTAATTTGTGGACAAATATCAGGATATCTGAATTAAATGCATTCATCATAGGTTGAATATTATCTTTGATTAATTTTGAGTGTTGACCATTTAAATTCTGATTAATACTGTCAATTTTAATTTTATAGAATTTTTTTTTTTTGGGGGGGGGTTAATTACAAGTAGTATTGTGATTTAAAAAGGTGATTCTGATAAGGAGAATTCTAATATTCAAAACAGTATGGGAAGAGGGAGAGGTGTACTCTGGTTTGCCTATACACTGATCGATGGGGCTAATAAAATTGGTCCACTTTTCTCAACCCCTATTCACTCAAGAAGTGTTGATGTGCAGACACCTACTGTGTCTCAGTCTTGTGCAGTTACTGATGATTTTGTGCAATTATCTGATTTAAATGCTGTGCCCGTGAACCTGATTAATGACATTGTGAAACAGATAGGCAGTAGCATTGGCCAGAACATTGTCACTTGCCTTGAATCTGGAGTTTTTGGCCAAAACAAAACCATTTCAATATGAATGAACTGTCAAAAGTTAGTTTAATTGTTAAGCATGATGTTAATGAACCTCCATACTTCAGAGGTGATGCAGAGGAGAAGATTTCCGTTGATGAGTGGGTGAAAACAGTGAAAGTGTACTTGAGAAAACGTGAAGTACCATTGAAAGACCAAGCTGATGAAGTGTTGACTAAGTTACAAGGCAGAGCATGTGATGTGGTGAAGGTTGGACTGAGAAGTAACCTGCTGATCGACCTCAGTAAGGGTCCAAAGCCAGTTTTTGACCTTCTTAAACAACATTGTAGTGACACTGTGTATTCATGCATGCCTTTGGCAGATTTTTATGCCACAATGCCCTTGCAAAACGAGAAACCATTCGACTACTGGATTAGGCTGCACAATGCTATCGACATCGCTAGAGAAGGACTGAAGAGACAGGGCAAGACTCTAGATGACTCTGTCTCTTATATTTAAGTGTAAACCGCTGGATGAATGGACTGCAGCAGATGTACAGGTTAGACTGGATGAGTATCAAAGGGAGAATAAGCTTCAACAGCGCAAGTCTAATGCACATCTGAGTAGCATTGCGTGTCATGCTCAGTCAACGAATGTTTTGAGTACTCACAGTCATGGTTTAGAGACAGCTGCTGCTGTGGTACCTGCACCTCAGGTTACTGAGCAGTCTACTCAGGATCAGTCTTTGAATTGTATTATCCATCTTTTGGAATGAGTTTTGGATCAGGGCTTTTATCAGCATGCAACTAGATCTTACAGACAGCATAAAGTGAGAGGTGGTATGACCAAATGAAGTGTGGTATGTGAAGTGTGTGGTGATACAAGCCATGATACATTTTCATACTGTTGAATAAACCATCTTTGCTTTAACTGCTTTTCTGCTGACCACAGGGCATCAACTTGTTCTGTTGGGGCGGCTCAGAAAACCCAAGTCCAGCAGAGCAGCCTTGAGCCTGGTCACCAGGAAAACTAGATGGCCCACACGAGGAGGGGACTAGTGGAGGGCCATGTGTAATGTCCCCTTGACAGTGAAGATATCGATGTTGCATCTATATATTCAGAGTTCTGCAATAATGTTGATGACAAAACAAAAGTAATTTTTAACTCAACACAAATGATAATTTGTTTTTTACAGATGTTTTAGTGCAAGATGTTGTTTTATTTCAAGGCATGCTTAACAGTGGGTCTATGGCTTGTACTATGAGTACACAAGCTCTATCCAAACTCATGGAAGCAAAAGTACTTAACCCTGATGATGTTGCCCCAACAGTGCTCACACTGATTGGCTGTGGTGGTCAAAGAACAAGCCCACTGGGACTGTGTGATGTCCAGATGAAGGTATATTACTGCTCTTTCTGTGTACCTGTCTTAATTGTTGAAGGGCAGAATGCTGACCTGATTCTGGGAAGTAATGTAATAAAATAATAAAAGTGACTTCTGGAGGAGAGTATCACACTCAGAAGGCAAGAATTCTAATACAGAAGCTTTGATCCAACTTTTGTGTAATGTTGAAGTATGGAAGGGGACAGATCCACCTATAAAAGTAGGACTTGTAAAACTGAAGCATGCTGTCACTTTGGAGCCCATGAAAGAACATAAAGTGTGGGGAAAGCTGACTAGTAACAAAGATCTTTCTCCAGGCAGTACAGTTGTTGTGGAGTCCAGCTGAGCACGCACTGCACCTAGAAATTTGTTGGTGGGTCGTATAGCTGTGTCCTTGTGACGGCAGTACACCTGTTAAAGTTATCAACCCATCAAGCAAGCCTGTCTGTCTAAGGCGCAACTGCAAGCTGGCTGATGTATACACTTGCATGGCTCTTGAAGACTTGGATGTTGATTGTCTTGGCATGTCTTTGCGACAAACAAAAGATTTGCTGTATAATGAAGAGAACACAAAGTCAGACAAATTTCAGCAGTGAACAGTGGGAGATGGAGAGACAACACTGCATACCACAGGGTCTTACTGGCTCAGCACTGTCCAGCCTGGGGCTCCAGGATATCGACATTGACTCTTTGACACCTTACTGGAGAGAGAAGTTGGTTGAACTGTTGGTTAAATATGAGTCTATATTTTCACGTCATGGACTAGACTGTGGCAAGGCCAAAGGCTTTGTTAATAGAATCTGCCTAAGTGATACTAAACCCTTCAGACTTCCCTACTAAAGATTATCACCATCATATTATGAGAAACTACGTGAGGCCCTGGATGACATGGAAGAGCATGACATCATAAGAAAATCAACAAGTTATTATGCGTTGCCACTGGTGTTAGTCTGGAAGAGGAATGGTGATCTTAGGCTGTGCACAGACTTCCGCTGGCTGAATGCTCACACCTTTAAAGATGCACATCCTCTTCCGCAACAAGCGGATGTGCTTGCAACTCTAGGCGGTAATGCATTCTTTTCACAATGGACTTAATATCAGGTTATTATAACGTGGAGGTGCATGAAGACGACAAGAAATTCACAGCTTTTACTACGCCATTTGGTCTCTACGAGTATAACAGGCTTCCTCAGGGGCTATGCAATAGCCCTGCAACATTCATGAGGATGATGATGAACATATTTGGTGATGAGAACGTTATGAGCATGCTGTGCTATCTCGATGACATTCTCATTTTCGCCCCTGATGAACAGCTCACTCTAGAGCGACTACAGATCCTGATAAGGTCGGAGCTATGTGCTATGTCGGAGCTCAAATGTTGAAGTCTATCACCTTCTGTTATAATGTGACTATTCTTGAAACCAATTATCCTCCATTCCAGTTGATGTTGGGTAGAACCCCCAGGTTGCCTGTTGACATGATGTTTGATTCTGTGCTACTTGACGACCAGGTGGTTGACTATGACCAGTATGTGCGGTCTTTCAGAGATGATCTTGCACAGGCTATGAAACTGGCCCAATGCTCTGCTTTAAAGCAACAGCAGAGGCAAGCAAACCTCTACAGTAAGAAGCTCAAAGGTGCTCCAGTAAACGTTGGCAACAGAGTACTCCTGGCCAATAAGGGCGAGCGTGGCAAGAGGAAAACTGCTGATAGATGGGAGGGTCACATCTACATTGTGACAGGAATGAACAGTGAAGTTCATACATTCAGAATCAGAAACTCTGTTACGGGTGCTGAGAAAGTTGTTCATAGAAATCTCATAATGACAGTGAACTTCCTGCCTCTTCAGAATGAGGTTCCTGAAGTTGATACTTGTGAAGATATTGCTGTGAGTGAGTCAAGTTTGTTTGTGAGTGAAAATGTAGATCTGAGCCTGCCTGTCAATATACAGCGTGAGAGGTCTGTGGCGTGGGTGTCTGACCTCCCAGTCTTTGGAGAAGTCAACCTTTCAGTATCTGATTGTGTTCAGTCTAATTTGAATGATCAGCCAACTACCCTGATCGCTCCACACTCTACAAGCCTCAATGAACAGACCTTTGAGAAAGACAGATCTTTGGCATGTGAATCCTTTGTTGATACTAAGATTGATCAGGCTGATGCAGATGAACGCTTTGACTCCTCAGCCACTGACTGTTTATCACAATGTTCTAGGACACTTTCCACTCAGGGTGGATCATTAACTGTCAAAACAAGATGTGGGAGGGTTGTTAAACCAGTAATCAGACTGATCCAGAATATGCACCAGAAGGTTTTAGTGTTATTTTGCTCAGATAGTTATCAGGTTTTTCTAATATGTGCTGTTTCTGTATCAAATAATCACATTCTGTCATTGATTTCTGATTGTGGTACCTTGTAAAGAAGGGTATTTAAGAGTGTTCCAATAGTGGATAAGAACTCATGAAATGCTGTGTTAAAATGGCCACGGAATGAATGTAATATGTAACAGGCATATTATTCCTATGGGTCTTAAGAGGCCTTGCAACCCTCTTACATTTCTAATTCTGAAAAGAATAGTCTTGACTGGAGAATTTAGTGTTTCATGTAATGTACAGTATTATCTTTTGGTACAATGGTATAGATTTTTTTTCTACTTTAACTTCTTTCTGTTGTTCTTTAGTATTTGGTTACATTTGTTCTTGGGTGACTTTGTAGCAATTTGGTGTTTTATGTTGTGTTCTTTTGTCATGTGCAAGTGGAAGTCAGCAGGGGGGAATGTAGCAGGTGCTTATTTTGGTAATGATTTTGTGATTCCACTTGCTATGACCATATTTGGGTTTTCCTGCCACCATGCTGACTTGGGGGTGTGACGCACCTGGCTGCTTCCCAGTCTGCATGAGATGTCATAGCGGTAGGTTGCGCAAGTTTTTGCACTCATTCAATTAGGGCCTTATTCCATGTAACGGATGAATTCACATTAAGCATCTGTATGACTGTGATCTAAAGACCCTATGTGATGTAGCATTTTTTTCTAATGTCTGTACTTCTCTTTTTCACAGCGTGTTGTGCATTGCCGCCACACGCCGTTTTATATGCTGCACAAGTCATCATATATATACGTTTGTAGTACCCAGATCCAATAAATGAGGATGTGATGGCAAGAATTTCAGTGTATTGAATTGATCACACAACGCAGATATAACACTTATCTCTCTTTGTCACACCAAATGATATGTTTAGAGCAGATGTGGTCATGCAGCAACTGAAGTGGCAACATCATTTTAAAAAGGCGTAACAATTTATCATAAGTAATAAATATTTCTCACAGCCAGTGTGTCAGATCTGTATGTTAAAATGGATGTCCACACTGAAACTCATACAATTATAAATGCTGTAGTTTTTTGCAGTCCTGGTTAACCTGGGTTTCCTGTGGTCCTGTGGTTTCTTTTCAGAACCACAGTCTCAATCTCCACAGTAGCTAACAACAGAAGGACATGGAGGAGAATTAATAGCCCACGGTGGCCCAATTCATATGGAAACATTGCAGTTTATCATCAGAAATAAAAAATACCAAAAACAAAAGCCAGATATTTGTGACATTCAATGTTTAATACTTTTCAGCCAAGGTTTGTTATTTATCTTCTTGTAAACAGTCTTTAAATTGTATAAAAATGTATATGTATTACAAAAGGTAGGAAACTGTCAAGTAGAGACATGCAGAAGACCATGGCTCATGATGACAGTAGAAGACTTAGTCTCCATCACCAATCCAGCCTGTTAGTGACCAACCACCATCCACCTAAACTATAAAAAAGGTGTTCAATTAATGCAAAAGAAGAAAGGCTAACACTATTTCATGGCATCTATTACACGCTACGTTATTATAGTAGTAACAGTTAATTATGCATAATTACATGCAAGTAACCCTAAACCTAACCCAAACCCCATAGTAAGTACATGTTGTTAATTAATATTACACATTACTTAAATGTATATTTACACTGTAACAGTAAAACCTTAAAATAAACTGTAACTGAAGAAACTAAAGTGTGTCAGTTTCATTCCCAGTGGTTTACCCACATATCCTGAGATGGTTTCGCAGAGTTTGGGAAACCTCTGTCTGCCATGTTGACGTATATTTATGCTATAAATGTTTACTACTTTTAACTACTTTCTATAGTTTGGATGTGTCTAAATATTTTTTGTCAGAATGACATGAAAGAGCACAATACATTTATTGTCTCTTTCATCTTTTTGTCTTACTGGGGTTGGCAGGTCAACACTCTTACAATGCTGTGTAAATTTACAGTTACAAATATATATTAGCATTTATTGAAATTGAGATGCACTTTTGTACTCAATACTTTCATGGATGTTTTAAACAACTCTACACACTTAATATGTGGAAATGAGACTTTTACTAAGTGTTCTGACATTTTCATTTAAAAAACTGTACAAATCATAACTAAGTCTGAGTTTGTTGGACCTTATATTGTGTTCTTGTGTGACAATAAACTTGTGAGGATATGGATCTGATGTGCTGATGTCTGAGTTTACTATGCCAACTGATTTTAAACAGTTCTCTGAACTACTCATACAGCAATCTGATATATTGAAAATAAAACAAGACACTATCGAATAAATGTTTGTGTATGAATTTCACAGATACATAATTATGTCAGTTTTCATGTGACTTATATTTTCTTCAAAGTAAGGTCAGCATGTAACACATTTATTAAAAACAAAGTCTGATATCAAACATATTTCTCTATTACTTACATACTGTATCATTCAGCTATAAACAAGTGTTAATAAATGATCAGGTTTATCATAAAGTTCCACAATATATATATATATATATATATATATATATATATATATATATATATATATATATATATTTTTTTTTTTTACAAATTCTTTATTTATTTAATCTCTCATATTTATCTGCCTAAAGAAGTTAATTCACATCACAATGTTATTTTTTATAACTATAAATAAAAGGGAAAACTGGTGTGTGTAATGAAGGATCAGAAGCGGTAGAATCCATTTGCATCACTTTATTCAGGAATAAACAGACAGGCAGGGTCAATAACCAGCAGACAGATATAACATGGGCAAGGCAATATTTTGGGACAGGCTAGGGTCGAGGCAGGCAGCAAACAATCACAATCTAATAGACAGAGCAAGAATGAGGGCAGGCAGCAAAACAATCAAAAATGATAAACAATCCAAATCCAAATTTAGAAACAGTAATTCAAGGGAAACCTCTCAGTAATGATCACCATGGCAAAACAAAACTCCGCAATGAGTTAGAGTCTGAGTGAGGTTTATATAGTGAGGATAATGAGAACCATAATAAACAATAATAAAACACAGTCCACAACAAAAATACCAACACCTTAAATCACACCCTTAATGAAATCCAGGATTTAATAATAATCATTTCTGGGAAAAATGGAATAGTCTAAATATATACCATTTATTAATGGTACCAGCATATACCTGTAAGGGGGCTGAGGCAGAAGCTGAAGCAGGATCCAGTTGCGGATGTTTATTGGGGTCCTCCATAATCAAAGTCAAAAGTACAGGCAAAGGGTCGTAATCAACATAGACAGTCCAACCATGCAACACAACAAAAGGGAGAGACGTAAATCAGAGGTCGTAAATCCAGGCAGAGAATCAATATCTAAACAAACAGTCCGATCCAGGTGTCAAACAAAGGGGCTAGGCAAAAATCAGAAAACGAGAACCAAACAATAGGTAAAACACAGGAAAGCAGGCAGTAAAAGAGAATGCTTAGTAGTCAGGTGTAAAGCTGGCAATACTTCGCAACGTAGCCATGTGGCAGCAAGGTTTATATAGATGCTAAACAGGAAGTTCAGAGTTTAATGTTCAGAGTTCAGCAGAGGGAGCATGAGCAGTCAGTATTCCGGTGAGGGCTCCCTCTGCTGGCGTGATGTTACAGAACCCCCCCCTCTAGGAGCACCTCCAGGTGCTCTACGTGGGCGTCCCCGTGGACGTGGTGCTGGACGGTCAGGTCTGGCTCGATGAAACTCCTCCGTGAGCGAGAGATCCAGAATGTCCACTGCCGTTACCCACGATCTCTCCTCTGGGCCGTATCCCTCCCAATCCACCAGGTATTGTAACTGACCCCCTCTTCGCCGAGAGTCAAGCAGGACGTTCACCTTGTAGGCCGGCGTTCCGCCAATGTCCAGCGGTGGCGGTGGCTCCTGCAATATGGCCTCGGGGTCAGCGTCCCGGTGGAAAGGTTTGAGGAGTGACACATGGAAAGGAGGAGAGATGCGGTAGTCAGCAGGAAGCTCTAATTGGTAAGTGACCTCATTAATCTGTCTTATGATTTTAAATGGGCCAACATACCTGGGAGAGAGCTTCCTGCTCGGCAGACGTAGCTTGAGATCCCTCGTGGAGAGCCAGACCCTTTGTCCAGGTTGGTATGGAGGGTGTGGGCGACGGTGACGGTTAGCGTTAATCTCCTGCCTCCTCACAGCGCGTTGAAGCCGTACATGGGCACTGTCCCACACCCTCTCACTGTTACTGAATACTGTCAGTATTCCGGTGAGGGCTCCCTCTGCTGGCGTAATGTTACAATACCATTACAAAACAGAGAATTATGGAAAGACTATTTTAAAAATCTGTTTTTCAGACAGTCTCACACCCGATCAGAAAATCATACAAAAAAAGATGAACCAGTTCCCGGTTGAGTTTTGGCTCTAGTCAGGAACTCTGCAAAGGTCATTCTGTCCACTTGGCCTCTGGTTTCTTTGGCAGTTACAGCCATCTGTGCAACATACGACAACCATCAACGAATGTCAATACATAAATACTTGTACTCATGTCTATCGCCAATTCTTTTAATTCTTTACCATTCCAAATTTTGTATGTTTCTTGCTTCACCAATTCAATTATTTGAAAAACAAATTTGGTTCTCCCACCTTTTCTTGGTGGCATTTCGTATTGTCTTCTCGTAATACATGGTTTCATCCACCAAGGAATAATATAGATTCCATTATTCCCCATGGCTAGTACTAATTCTTCGAAACCACTCTCGACCTCATGTGCTATGCTCATATGTGTTACCAGAGTCCACATTGATACTTAAGTGTTGTACATGTTTTCCACAACCTTCAATGGGTCAATCATACATGTTTTACATTGTCTTTTACCATCAATCAATTGAAAATATACTGTTTGGTTCAACATCTTTTAACATATTTTTTTTAACATGTTTAACATGTTCTGTTTTCTCCTAATTTTCTATGTCTTTTAATCCTTCAACAACCCAGTCCACAATTTGACTGGTAATGTCAATAAGAACTGGAAGCTTGCAAACAAAATGCGCTCACCATTGGGCTGGATGGCAATGAACGGAGGAAAATAGCATTGCTGCTAACAGTGAAAAGGCGCAGTGCACTGGATGTGTATAATATATTTGTCTTCACAGAAGAAGAAAAAAATAAGTATTTTTTTAAATAAGTAATTTCAGAACGCTGTGTGACTCCGTGATGCGAGATCAAATAGTAATTGGAGTATAAGATAAAACAGTGAGGATGCAATTGTTGAAAGAGACTGACCTCACATTGGAAAAGGCAATAAAAAATTTGCCAAGCATCAGAATGTGCAATGGTGCAGCTAAAGACTTTTAGTGATGAGGAGACAGCAGAAGTGGATGCAGTTTGACGTTAATGCAAGATTGATGTCAAAAAAGAAAAAAAACAAAAGCCAAGTCAAGAGAGCAAGGGCTATGGAAAATGTGGCAACAAACATGCACCATAAAAGTGACTAGCATTTGGGAAAGAGTGCAAGAATTGTGGGAGAAAGAATCATTTTGCTAAATGCTGTTCAAAGAAAAAAGTTCAGCTTCTAGAAAAGATGAGACAGTGAGGATGAAGAAGCACCAATCTTTGTGGACTCAGTTGAAGATAGACAAACTGCTTCAACTGATGAATGGATAGCACACATGGATGTACATGGTACTGATGTTTCATTGAAACAAGATGCAGGGGCCCAGGTAAACATCCTGCCCATGAAATACGTTAATAGACTGAGAAAAAAAACCCAGGATAAGTCACAAAAAGTAAATTTGAAAATTTATGACAAGACCATACCCACAAAGGACGTATGCAGAATCGGTCTGTTGTGTAATGGAAAAAATAAGGATACTTTTTAGTGCTTGCTGAAGTAAATAAACAAGCTATACTGGGACTGAAAACAGGCATGCAGCTTGGGATAATAAAGAGAGTCATACATCATACATCCGGCAAGAAAGGTGCTAGTTGCATTAAAGGAAAGACTGTGAGAGAAATTGGACACTCTGATTAAAGAAAGAATCATCAGAAAAATAGAAGAACCCACAGAATGGGTGAACTCCCTTGTAATACTGGAGAAACCTGATGGAGATCTAAGACCTGAAGCACTTGAACAGAGTGATCCAACGTGAGTACTATAAATTTCCAACAAAAAACGGATATAACTAGTGCAATGAGTGGAGCATGTTACTTCTCTAAATTGGATGCCTAATCTGGGTTTTATCAAATTTTGCTAGATGAGGACAGTGCAAAGCTATGCACCTTTAACACGCCATTTGGAGGGCATTGTTTGCTACGGTTACCGTTTGGCATCAGCTGAGCCCCAGAAGTTTTCCACAAAACTGTGCAGCAGCTTTTTGATGGAATAGAAGTAGGAGTTTTCATTGATGATGTGGTAGTCTGGGGCCGCACAAAAGAAGAGCATGATGCAAGACTTCGCAAGGTTCTAAATAAAGCACAAAGAACAGGGTTAAAACTGAACAAAAGCAAGTGCCAATTCGGTATTACATACCTGGGAGAGAGACTGTCTAAAGAAGGGGTACAGCTGGACAGGGAAAAATCCAGTACAATCAAAGAAATGCCTGAACAAAGAGACAAGAAAGACCAGCTTAGATTCAGCTTTATTGTCATTATGCAGAATACAAGTAGAAAATATACAATATTTACAGAAAATGTCCATAATATGAGCAGTGGGTGCAAATATAAGGATATCTGTCCAAAAATGTTGTGTATAAGCAGTGCAAATAGTATGAATGTTAAACAATGTACAGAATTTGCAAAATATGGGTAGTGCAAGTAAGAAGAGCCTGACTGTTAAACAATGTACATATGTGGAAAATAAGATTAGTATTAGTAATTGTAACAGACTGTGCAAATATGAATAGTGCAAATGAGTTAAGTACTGGAACCAGTTCAGGTGTAGTTAGATTGGTTGTGTGGAGTTCAGCAGGGTCACAGCCTCGGGGAAGAAGCTCTTCCTGTGTTTACTGGTCTGAGAGCATAGACTCCTGTAGCGCCTGCCAGATGGGAGGAGGGTGAAAAGTCCATGGTTAGGGTGTAAGGCATCCTTGATGATTTTCCTTGTCCTACCCAGGCAGCGCTTGAGATAAATGTCCTTGATGGTTGGTAGATGAATGCCAGTTTTCACCACCCATTGGAGTGCTTTGCGGTCTGACGAGGAGTGGTAAAAATCCACAAGTATCCTTGGGCACAGGTGAACTTTCTTGAGGCTCTGTAAGAAGTAAAGGCGCTGCTGTGCCTTTTTGACTAGGGAGGAGGTGTTTATGGACCATGTGAGGTCATCAGAGATGTGGATGCCAAGGAACTTGAAACTCGACACACGCTCCATTACAGTTACGTTGATGTAGATGGAGGTTTTTGGTCCGCCTGAAGTCTACAATGATCTCCTCTGGGTGTTTAAAACCAGATTGTTGGTGGCACACCACAAGTCCAGGGTCCGGTTACAGAGGGATGTGCTGATTCTAAGCTTGGAGATCAGAATGGAGGGTATTACAGTGTTGAATGCGCTGAATGTTGAATGAGCTGAAGTCAAGGAACAGCATTCTATCATGTGTTGTGACTGTCCAGGTGGGTTAGGGCAGAGTGCAGTGTTGTAGCAATTGCTTCCTCCGTTGATCTGTTGCAGCGATAAGCAAACTGATCGCTGCAACAGATCAACGAAGGACACAATTGCTTAGGGTTAATAAACTACCTGGGGAAGTCTGTTCCAAATTTTTCACCAAATACAAAGGTCATTAAGAAGCCTGTTGGAATCAAAGTGGCACTGGAGGAGCAGGAGCACACAAAAGGATGTATGTGGTTGAAGGGCAGTTTAACTAAAGAACCTGTTCTGAAATTCTATGACCAAGATAAGCACTAAAAGTTTCTGTGGATGCATTGAAAGCTGGCTAAGGGGTCGTTTTACTAGCCATATAGTATCCAATTGCATAATTATTCCACACAATGACTTCTAGAAACTATGCACAAATAGAAAAAGAGACTCTAGATGCAGTGTTTGGCTGTAAGAGATTTCATGATAAGATCAGATGTTGAAAATTGTGCACAAGGGACACTTGGGAATGGAGAAATGTAAGAGGCGGGCATGAGAGGTACTGTATTGGCCGGGTATGCACAGTGACATTAGTGCATAATTGTGAAGTATGCCAACAGCACAGATATCAGCAACCAAAAGAGCCAATGAAACTACATGATAGAACAATAGAACATGATAGAACAATAGAACAATGGAGAAAAGGTTGGAATGAACTTTGCACAAATAAAAGCCATATTTGCACGTCATGGTATTCCAATGACTGTAATAACCGAAAATGGACCACAATTCACAAGTCAGAGCTTTAAAGACTTTGCGAGAAATTACAGCTTTGAGCACATAACATCAAGTTCTCTTTACCCGCAATCCACCGGTTTAGCAATGAAAGGAGTGCAAATTGTAAAATGCCTTAAAAAAAGCCACTGAGACAGGAAGATCCATATCTGGTTGTTCTTAAGTAGCATCAAAGCATCACCACTGGAGAATGGCCATCAGCAAAGCATGGTGCGGAATGCACTGAATTCCTCAAGTGAGAGGCAGATGAAAACTATAATAGAACAGCCAAATCACTGAGTCCCCTGGCTCAGGAAGAAGTAGTACGACTGAGATGTGATAGGCAGTGGAGACCACTGGCTAAAGTGGTAAAAGAGACTACACCCAGGTCATACAAAGTGTTAACAGAACATGGGAAGACAATGAGGTGGAACAGAAGACAACAACTACAATTGCCTCAGAGAGAGGTGAGAATCAAGGAAAGTGACACACATGACTTAGCAATCTCAAAGCAAAGTGAACAAGCAGAATCGCCACACAAAAGTAAGGTATCAGGGACTGATAAAGAAAAGGTGGTTAAGACACTAACAGAACATCCTAGAGACAAATAAACAGACCAAAAAGACTGATAGAAGAGATGTGAAGATATGTTTACATAAGTAAGGAAAAAAGTTTCAAGCTTGTGAAATGTGATTACTAAGAATTGTTGATTGTTAATTGGTGAAACATTATATTGAAGAGTGGAATATGGAATGGAATATGGGACATGGAATATGGGACAATTAAATATTTCATAGGATCTACTTATAGAACTAGCTTAGACGAAGAGCTGGATAGATGCTGGATATTTAGAACAAGCTGAAATTTTAACCCATTAGAGATAGGACAATGATACTATGACAGAAAAATTTTAAGATTTAAGAAAAATGAGCAACATGAGAGACAAAGATATGCAGAGAAATTACATAAAATTGTAGAAACATTAATAAAATCCAGTAAAATTTTAAACCCAGAAGGGGATGTTGTTCTGTTAAAGGCAGTCAGAGATCAATATTTATGATTTGACATATACCCATACTCTTTACAAGTCAATCTGTACTTTTGGGTGATACTTTTGGGTCTAGTGCAGATCACACAAAGATAGGGACGGACTAGAGTTTCAATGGGTGTGACCTTCTCTCCTGTAAGGCCCATAACCCTCTCTAGTTCTAGTCCTAACCAAAGCATTGCTCTAGACCCATGCTTTCCATGTTCTACTCCGATCAAACCCCTCCTATTAAAAACCTTAATGACCTCTTCCATTTTCTTCTTTCAGTTTCACTCTCCCTATTAGCCTGTCAACCTCTCGGTTGCCTATTGCTGCTTCGGTGTCCTGTTTAGTATGGCTCGGTATCCTGTTTAGTATGTTTAGTATGATGGTAGCAGAATTCTGAATCACATTAAAACTATCTCTTCATGTTCTAACTCAACAGCTTTTTGTAACGTTTTTTGTACAGCTGTCACTTCCGCTGTTTGAGCTGTTCCTTCTCTCTCTTTACTTTGTGATGTGATTAGCTGTGCATCTTTTCTGATAAAATTTCTCCATTTTACTTTCCCTGATTTCTCACTCCCATCTGTAAAAAACTTGGGAAGGTGTTCGTGCTTATCATGAGTCATCTTGTCTTTCTTGTTTTGCCTAATCATCCTCCAATCTAACTGATTGTCTTCAAAAATTAAATTCCATTAAACCCATCTGTGTGAATGAATCCTGGCCTGATTCATAACTACGTTTCTTTTTAATCTCGCAAGTTCTTCTGCCATTGAATGAATGATTATGGGCTGCTCTTTGGCTATTGGCTTAAGCTGCAACAGTTGCTTTGTCACTGATGCTAAAATGCTCTCTAGGCCATTTTCTGCGTATTTGCTCATAGCAGTTCCTGCATGTGAGTTAAAATGGAAATGGGCCCCTTGCCGTCTTGGTTTGACAGCGTTAGGGTAACTTCCTCTTCTTCTTCTAACACACACACTTCTAAAGGAATTATTTCTAACTCTCCACTGTTCAAAGCCATTCCTATTCATTTCAGTCTGGCTGCTTCAATTTGTACAATACCCTAGCTTCCCTAGAATATCTAGGTACCAATTCTCTGATGTAGTTCAGCATTCCTAGTAATGACTGCAGTTGTTTTCACGATTTAGGTGGTCCAGCCTTTTCCATTTCTTTTAGCTTAAGTCTCATGCTTGTTAGGGCTTTTGTCTTTACCTAACTTGAATCCTAGGAAGTCTATTTCATGTTTTCCTATTTCCATTATCTTTAAATTAGGCTTCAAACCTGCCTTCATTATTTTGTGTAGTCTCTTTTAGCAGTTTCATGTGCTCTTCCTCTGTTTCAGAAGATATTAAAACATCATCAGTATAAACCATTACTAGTATTCCTGCCAAAATTTCAATCATCATGCTCTGAAAGACATTTCCTGAATTTTTGTATCCTTGTGGCAGAGCATTATAAATGTACTAGTTCCCATTATATGTAAAAACAGTTTTTCCACAACTTTCATCTGCTAGGGGAACCAATAACCATTAGCCAAATCAATCTTCAATAACCAATTCTTTTCTCTACCAATATCTCCACTTGCTTCTGTGCAGTTAATCAGGTATCTAGTATCAGGTACTGTAACTTTGTTCAATATTTTGTAATTAGTTACTAACCTCCAGCCTCCATCTGGCTTGGCTACTGCTTGGATTGGGGAATTGGTTGTAGCAGTTTACTTTTCTGTAGCTTCCTTATAATTCCCTGATTTGCTATTTCTTTAATAGGTTTGTTTATTAGGCATTTGCAGGGGGGAGAAAGATTAGAGCTTAGACGCAACCCGAACGTGCTCTGGAAAATTTCTGTTTAATTACCCTTTTAAGTGCCTGCTAGCTTATCAGTAGGGCTGATTCTTGTTTTGAAGTTTAGAAGATTATTTTGCGAAACCGGCTAATAGTAAACACAGAAAAAATGGACCGGTCGAGGCTGAACAAGCTAATATGGAGGCCTGCATCTCAGCCAACAAAATGGAGCTGAACTTGTTAATTGCAATGGAAAAGATGACAGAAAATATCATGTGTGCTATGGACGCTAAAATTAGGTCCTGGAAGCAATACATGATCAAACAGTCCAATTTCAAACGATGAGTCAGCGAACTGGTGACACGGAGAAGAGGATCATTGCTGTTGAGACCGTGGCTTCATCCGTGGATGTAAAAACAGCGGCCTTGGAGAAACATGCGAGACTTGGAAGACCATATCAACGACCTGGAAAACCGTGGATGCAGATGCAGTCCAACAACATTTGAGTTGTTGGACTGCCAGAGGGGACTGAGGGCTCGGACCCGGTTAAATTCTTTGAAAACTGGATTCCTGATTATCTTCAAATTACCATTAAAGCTGGGCGCATTCAAGTTGGATCGGTCGCATTGGTCATTAGTACCGAAACCGGGTCTGAATCAATGCCTCAGGTCTGCGATCTTGAAGTTCCACAACTTCACGGATTAACAACATGTTGTGGAGGCAGCACGACGCATCGGAGGCAACAAATTGTCAAGAGTCTTATTCTTTAATGAATTCTCAGCGACATTGGTAAAGAAATGGAAGGCATCTGATCAGGTGAAGGCACAGCTGAAGGAGAAAAAGGTTGATTATGCTCTTCTATACCCTGCAATATTAAGGGTGATGGTCAACGGAAAACCCAAGAAGGCCCGGGAGAAGCATCTGCTTTTGCGGACGCTTTGGAGTAAATTTGTGCAGGTTTGTCATCTACACGTGGGACATTATACTGATTTGCTACTCTTTATAACAGAGTATATATTTTGTTTAACAGCCCCTGTAAATGTCAAAGACAGAGATGTACATTTATGTTTATTTGAGAAATTCATATAAATTTGAGTTCATTTATTGTTTGAAATTACTTGAACTACTGAATGTGGGACTGTTGCATTATAGGTAAAATTAGCATGGAGGCAGAGAAATCCAGATGGCATATAGCCTGAAAAAGAATGAATTTAGTCTGTTACCATTTTGTGTATAATGTTGTTTTATGTCAGTTTATGTAAACAATGTTATGTGTAAAAAGTGATGTTATTAGATTCAGATTGTCGCTTATGTTTACTTGCATATCAGCAGACATTTGAATGAGAGACTGTGAGAACAAAAGAACTCTGAGAAATACATATTTGAACATTATATGCTTTATTTCTAGTAGTTTTCACAGTGTCTGCTGGAAAGAGAGTAAAAGAGAGAGTCCCTTTGTTTAAACAGAGAGTTCTTATTTGCAAGCATGCCTTGGATGGCTCGAATGGGTGAGGATTTAAATCTGTCTAAGGACAATTGAAAAATAAATTGGTGGAACAACTGGTGTTTTTCTCATCATTTTCATCAAGAATGTACCCTTTAAATTGGAAATTTCATTGATGAATGTGTACTGCCCTCCAGCACACCCTCAAATTTTCTTACTGAAATATTTTTAGAATTCTCAGCTATGAATAGTGAAAATTCTATAGAAGGAGGGGATTTCAATTGTATTTTAAACCCTATTATGGATAGATTTTCCCAAATCCCCACTCTCTTCACAAGCAAAATCTTTAAATGCAATTTGCAGGGAGTTGGGTTTTGTAGATGTATGGAGATTTTTCCATCCCCTGAGCAAGGAATAGAACCTATTTTTCAGCACCCTATGGATGTCACACAAAAATAGATTATTTATTTATACCAAGAACCTCACTGGACATCATATCCGATAGTTGTATTGGGAAAATAGTTATTTCAGACCATGCTTGTGTAACAATAACTGTTAATTTAAAAAGAAGATTTTGGACAGAGTAGACATTGGAGATTTAACTCTACCATTTTGAAGGACAACAAGTTCCCATTTTCCTGCAGAAATGAGATTAGATCTTTTTTGATATAAACCAAAAATCTACAGATGACGCATCTTCTCTTTAATGGGAGACAAGTAAAGCCTATGCCAGAGGTTTAATTATTTCATTTTCAGTTAATATGAAACAGAAAAAAACAAGAGAAGCAGCAAATACTAGAAAAGATTAAGCAAAAAGAGAAAGATCAGATCCACCCTGGATTCTCTTTTTGACACAAAATGCTGAGAAAAAAGTTAAATATGTTAAGCAAAAGTATTATGAACACGGAGACAAACCAGGAAAGTATTTGGCATATCTTACCAAGAAGAGATCTGTCTCTCAATACATTACATTTATCACTTGCTCTAATGGTAACCACTATTTTACACTGATCTTTATACTTCAGAATTAACTAATACGCCATCAAGGGCAATGGATGATTTTTTCTTTAGTATTAGTCTGCCAACGATTAAGAAGAGCAAAGATTTATTCTTAATGCTTCTATTACTCAAGATGAGGTGTTGAATGCAATAAAGATGCTACAAAATGGGAAAGCTCCAGGACCTGATGGTCTTAATAGTGAGTTTTATAAAGAGTTTAATGATGTGTTGTTAGACCCAATGTTTGAGATGTTTAAAGATTCACTGTCAGGTAAAGGCCTGCCTCAAACATTGCAAGATGCACACATATCAGTTATTCTAAAAAAGGGGAAACCTCCAGAATCCTGCTCATCATACAGACCTATAGCCTTGCTGAATGTTGATCGCAAAGTTTTAAAATCATGAAAGTTGTGTTAATCCTGTTACTCTCAATACACTTGGTGGCTAGTTAGACGCCTGGAGGGTAGGTCTAAATTTACCTCTGTATGTTCTCCAGTTTTACATAATCCAGATTTTCAACCAGGAATGATGGATGCTGGCTTTACGTTCTGGTGTAAAAAGGCCAATGTTAAGCTACAAGATTTGTTCATTGATAATAAATTAATGTCCTTTCAACAAATAATGGAAAAATATGATTTATCAAAATCAGAATTTATCCTTTTTTACAAATTAGGCATTTCATCCAAAAGAGTACAACATTAAAAGACAACTTTGAAATATCCCCAGTTTAAAGATATTTGTTTTTCAAACAACTGGGAGAACATCGATTAGCCTTTTCTATAACACTTTATGCTCTATAAATGGCACTGACTCATAGAATAGTAGGAAGAAGTGGTAAAAGGAACTATCAGTTCTGATTGATGAGGATGTTTGGGAGGAAGTCTTGGAGTGTGCTAAAATCTGTCTGTAACCACGCAGGAGCAATTCAGCTGAAGATACTGCACAGACTACGTATATCTCCTTATCGCAGACATACTTTTAACAGTTCCCCATTTTGTATTAAATGTAAGACCAAAATTGGTACTCTGACTCACTGTCTATGGTCATGCCGTTTGATACCGAATTACTGGTGTAATACTTCGTGAAATGCAAAAGATTTTGAGTTTGGATCTAGATTTAAACACTGTGTCATTGCTACTAGGATTGCCTGATAGTAAGATAACTTCTCTGGCTAACAGAAGGCTCTTTAATGTCATGACGATTTCGGCACTGAAAAACATTCTTTTGCAGTGGATCTCTGATAAAGCCCCCCTCTGTGAAGGGCTGGCAAAAAGTGTTAATGGAGATATTACCACTGGAATACCTTACTTGTATAATTCATTCAAAGACGGACCTTTTCTACAAAGTATGGGAACCGTTTGTAGTTTTAGATATTGTTGATGTCTTTGTCTATTGTGACTTACAGGTTGTGGAAAATCAATTTAAAAAAAAATAGGTTTGCTAATGTCAGGGTCCTGGTTTCCTGTTCTGTGTTTTCTGTTTACTGTCTTGTGCCGGTTCATTTTCTCTGATTTGTCTGACGTCGCTGTTACCAGTCCTGTCGGTCTTTTGTCGGGCTCTTGCCATGGTTTTTTGTTCCGTGTTTTGATCCGTGTTTGCTCTGTTTTTGCTATGGTTTTATTGGAGTGTTGTTTAGAGTTTATGGAAAGCCTTGTTTTGTTTCTTGTTTTGCCCTCTCGTGGGTTTTTGTTTTGTTTATTTATAAAATAAAGAATTTTTTCTGTTCTAATGCTCTAATGAGTAGATGAAGAGTCTCTGCCCGTTCCTTCACTTTAAAATTCACAACTGAAGCGATCACTCTGACCTCTTCCTAGGGTATATGACTGGACCTGCATCTTCATGTGTGGAACTAACCCATTCTAGTTTTCCCCCTGTATCTTCGGGTACTAGATCAATGGTAACCCTTTGGCCTATCATATTTGCCTGTCAACTTCTTTTGAAACCAGCTTCTTTTCTGAGAAACTCAGAAAAGAGGGTTTTCTGAGGGTCTCTGAGTTCTCTTTTTTCTCTTTTAACAGTTCTATCTCAAGCCTGCACATGCTTAAACTCAGTTCCTCTGAACTGACTCTATGGCTGTGGTATGTGGGGACTTACTGCTTCTCACGCTCTTACTATTATCCTTGAATTTCATTGACAATATACAAAGATACTTGTCGAGTCCCATGTCTTATTTGGGCACCATGTCTTATTTCTATCCCGCCAGTATAACCCAGCAAACTAATGTGCAAACCTTGTATAATCAATTCATTTAAGTACATTTTTTTGTGGTTGACTGGGAGAATCCACCTTTTATATTGGATCCATTGCATCAGATACAACAATTTAAAAAACAGGTGTGGAGTTAAAATTGGCAATTAAAGAACAAAGCTTTTCACTCAAGGTTGTAGGGTCAGACAGGGCTGCAGCTTGAGTACAACTCTGTTCAACTTATGTCAATGAATGCTACTGGAGCAATCCACCACAGCCGGTCTCAGAAGTAAAATCTGTTCTGTAAGCAGATGACCTGCTGCTGCTGTCAGATACTGCACAAGGCCTACAGCAGAACCTGGAATGTACTGCAGACATATAGTATGCCCTCTTTTGTCTGGCCACTGCAGCTCCTTGTTGGTCCCTGGCCCCCTTAAGAGTTGTGTGTAGTCAGTCTTGCAACATCTGCAGGTACTCTATTGGGAGACCCCGGTATCTCTGGCTCAGATTGGGACCAAATCCATTGGCATTCAGAATCTGATAGGTCCACAGGACGAGGGGTAAGTGACAGTCCCAGTCACGCTGATGATAACTAGCTGTGTGGTTAGGGTATGGCTGAACCGTTCCACTGAGCCATCACTGAAGGGGTGGTGCAAGTTTTCCGTATTCCCAGCAGTCTATAGACTTCTTTGAAGCCTCAAAGTTGCGACCCTGATCACTGTGGATTTCCTCGGTGCTCCAAATTGGCAGAATATTTCCTTTTTGCCATAGTAGCTGCACTTTGGTCTGCTACTGCATATGCCTCTGGCCACTTAGTAAAATAGTCCATGGTCATTAAGACTGAAAAGTGTCTGAGAAAATGGCTGACTGAAAATGGCACAGGATATCAACTCCCACTCGTTTCATAATGGACAAAGAGCTCTAAATCTCAGCGACATCCCATCCAATAAAACCGGCTTCTTAGCCAATTTGGCTTACCATAATATGTTGTGTGGCTCTTTTCCATTCCTCCAGTCTCTAGGAGTAGCGACTGTCGAAAAAAATTTGAAAATTGTAGTCTTGAAGGATCTTCATCCATTATGCCACCTGGCCCTCTGGGTTTCAGAAACTTAAACAACCATGTGATAGAAGAGTGATCTGTCCATAGCTGGAACCTCCTCCAATACAGGTACAGCCTGTCTGGCAGTCATGGGCCTGTCATCTCATGTTGATGTCCTGATTCTGGTCAAGCACCTCCGCAACTGTTGGCTTTGACTGGTGGTGAGCCCTTCACTGCTCCTTTGCCACAGCTCTTGAATAGCCTGAACAGTATACAGCAGTTATACTGTACAACAGTTTATTTGGCTAATTCATTACGCATTGACTTCTCTGATGAACAAACCTTTGTTGTGGCAACCGGTAAAGTGAAAATCCTGGATTCGTCACCATGACATAACAGAAAAGGCAGACATGCAGTAGTCAACTATGCATGTTGTTTTATTGTATCAAACTAATTTAAAACAAAAATGAGGAGACTCAGACTCAAAGGTACTCAGTTCATTTATATTCATTTTACACTAAAATGCAACATTTGATATTACTAATCACCTTAGGACTACCCAAGAGTGTGACTAAATAATAGGGGTTTGTATATTATCTTGGAAAATATATTTTCCTTAACTTTATATAGCAGTTTTTTAAATGTGCATAAACAAGCATGATGTTAGCAGACATTACATATGATTAAATATGCTTTATAATTGCAGAGGAATAAATATAAACCAAAACACTTTAACTAAAAGGTAAATAATGTTAATTATTCTGAGGTTGTTGGTGTTTTGTCATATAACTGACTAGAGTCAAAGTTGCTGTCCCCAGTTGCCTGTTCTTGTTGCCATGGTAACTTTGCTCTCAGCTGCTATCAGTAATGATGGGTCAAACACACGAGGATCCATTTGCAGTGTTTTTAATCGTTAACCAGGCAGACAGGGTTAGGCAACAGTAGATAGGAACAATGGAGACAAGGCAGAGTAAACGTGTTACGGAGGAGGTCCCTGCTCCACCTCCTCCTCACCACCAGCGGGAGCCTTCTCCTGAATACTAGCACCATTGTGGACTACATTTCCCATAATGCACTGCAAATGGATCCTCAAGAGTTTGACCCATCATTACAAAACGTAATACAGGTGTGGGTCGAGGCAGGCAGCAAACAATTATAAACATGGGACAGTCCGATAATCAGGGCAGGCAGCAAACAATAAAAAAACAAGTAACAATCCAATAGACAGGGCAGGCAGTAAACAATCCAAATCAGTAACGGGTAATCCAAAACACATGAAGAAAACACTCAGTAATGTTGCCTGGGCAAAACAAGACTTCACAATGGGTTAACATGAGGGTAGGGTTTATATACACAAGAGTTAATGAGGTCCAGGTGAACAGGAAGTGATCAAACCCAGGTATGGGGTATTATGGGAAATGTAGTATGAAATGGTGCTAATATTCTGGAGACGGCTCCCGCTGGTGGTGCGGAGGAGGTGGAGCAGGGACCTCCTCCGTAACAGTAATAGCTTAGTTAACTATTAATGAATATAATAAAGACAAAATATTTTGTCTTTATTATACACATACTACATTTTTGAGCCTTAAACCTGTTATTTGAGCAGGTGAGCTTAGCTGTGAAGCAATCAGTGAGCCAAGTATTAGTTAGCACTTAAACTTGAGCGGAAGTGGCAGCCCTCATGTGAAGCCCTCCTACAACCTACAACTCAACCTGTGCAACTCCACCGAGCAGAGACACCAACAGGACATTGCAATGCATGCTAAGTATCCATTGCTCGTTTGCTTTCTTCCTGCCTAACTTTCTCTCTCACTACTAACATGTGCTTCCCACATATTCCCACTGTTTCTTGTAGACGCAATATTACACACACAAGACAACAACGTAACCCACATCACCTATGCTCCCTCCTTATCCACTGGGTTATGGAATTGTAGTCAGCAGTTAACAAAGCAGACTTCATCCCCGCCTTCGCCAGATCAAATCTCAGTGCACTGGCACTGACAGAGACATGGATCAACAAGAAAAACACTGCAATTCCATCAGCCCCCTCATCCAACTTCACTTCCAAACACACCCCGCCTCACAGGGCATGGAGGAGGGACAGGTTTGCTTGTGTATAACACCTGGAATTTCACTCTACTGCCTCATATGTCATGCAATAACAGTCACTTCTCAAGCAAAAATTCACCTTGGTGTCATATGGGCAATTTCATCAAAGAACTTGACATGCTGCTATCATCTTTTCCAGAAGATGGCACTCCAATGGTAGTTCTTGGCAACTTTAACATCCACCTAGACAGACCACAAGCAGTTGACCTCTTAGTCTTCTGCCCTTATTTGACCTCCTACAAACGAACACTCTTCCCACCCACAAAGGAGGGAAACAACTAGACCAGATCTTCTCTCGTAACTGCACCACAAATAATGTCCTTGTTACACCTCTACATGTGTCTGATCATTTCTTCATACAATTCACTGTTACCCTCCCTCCATGTTCACCACCCATCCCCACTCCTGTTTCTGTTTGTTGTAACCTTCGCTTACTCTCATCCACTTGCTTTTTATCAATGGCTTCCACTTCCCCCAATAACCCAGTTCTCATCACTCAGTGCTGAGGCAGCAACTGAAACTCTCTGCACAACTTTAACATCCTGTCTTGACGATATATGCCCTCTAACCTCCAGGCCAACACGCGCAACACCCTCAAGTCCTGGCTCTCTGAGAGCCTCGGCTGCCACCGGATCAAGCTCAGAGCCATAGAGAGAAAATGGCGCAAGTCAAAAGACCCCACAGACCTCAACAAGTACCAGTCTCTCCTCTCTTCCTTTTCTAAAAGCATCTCCACTGCCAAAGCTCCATTGCCTACTTTCAGAGTAAGATCAGCAACACCTCTAACAACCGTCAACTATTCTTAACTTTCTCATCTCTCCTTAGTCCACCCCCACCTCCCCCATCTCTGACTGCCAGTTTTTTTCACAGACAAAGTCTGTCATCTACCATCAGCAACCAATTCTGTGCACCATTTACCCCTAACCCCTTTACCTCCATGCCACCCAACACTTCCATCTTTCTCTCCTTTCTTTGAAACTGAGGAAGAGGGGTTGAAGGGGTTAATGAAAGGTTTAAGTGGTGATACATGAAATGTAGGATGAATGCAGTACTGTGGGGGAGTTGGTGTTGAAAGGGGATGTCATTGATCTGACTCAGGATGGTAAAGTATGCACTGGAGGGAGTGAGCCCGGTGGTGGATTGTCTCAGGGAATTTTGTGTATACTTGGCCAATGGAAGGTAACATTCCAGCTGTGCTGATGGTCGTAGCAAAGGTTTGCAGATATCTCCCAATTTCCTGGATCTTACGCTCAGTCTAGCCATTAGTCTGTGGGTGGTAACCAGAAGATAAACTGATGGAGAATCCAAGTTGTTTGAAGAAATAGTAGTAGAAATAGTAGGAAAATGCTTTAGAGGAATTAGCTTGCATGCCTTCAATGATCAACAATTGAAATGATCAACTAAATTAATTACTAAAATGCAGGTATAAGAATCAAAATTTGGTAGGTCAGTTATAAAATCCACACCAAGATGGGACCATGGTCTGTGAGGAATGGAAGACATTGCGGGTCATGTAAGGCCACCGGTATTGTTCTTAAAGGAGCGAGAGAGTATGCTGGCTACCTGGGTGTCCAGAGCCCGGGAAGAATACAGAGAGCTCAGAAGATCTTGTGAAAAGGAGCTGGAACATATATCTTACCTTTTGTGCCTCCCAACAGAGTGGGTTCACCTTAGGTGGCTTGACTTACCACTACGGCTGGAGGGAGGATGGTTTCTTTGGGCGAAGGTTTGTTTGGATGATACATTCATAGGTAGGTAATGTTAACGTGAACTCTGATGTCGATGGTGGAATCCTCCAACACCAGAAATAAAATTAGTTCTTGATGAAGGCAGTCAATCTTGAGTGTGATGGGTGGTGATTGAATCTTCCCACTCCCTAACGGCTTTCCCTGTGTGGTTTCAATGTTGAGTACATGAGAATGGCTTTTTCGGGTTAATTTCAGTCAATTCAGAAGGGATTGGGAAATAAAGTTACAAGATGATTCAGACTCTAGGAAGGCTTGTGCTGGAATAGAGTATACAGGAGTTACAATATTAACTGTAAGTAGTTTCAGTGAAGATACTTCTGGATTGACTTAAATGGTACTCACAGCAGGATGTGGGGGATGAGTAGGACATGCCTTGATAAACTGACCTAACGATCCACAGTATAAGTATACATGGGTTGCATGGGTTCTGGTGTTGGAAGTATAGACGGGGTTAGGTAAGTGGATGTTCAGGTGAGGAAGCTTCAAGCTGACAAGCAGTCAGCTGTTGTGAGATCCTGATTGCTCTCTGCATGAAGATCTCGAGTCCAATAGAATCGTAAGTAGATGGCCATTTGTGAACAAACGCTTGACTCCAGCCCCTGTTAGTACGGTTAGCAGGGCTGACTCATTCCAGCCACTTGAAGCTTCGAGGTGTATACTTGAAGAGTATAATGACACACAGAAGATTTTCCTGAATGAAGATAGATGAGTTGATCAGAGACAGACAGTGTAACCACGGACTTCAAAGACCTCCTTAAAATGAGCTATGAATGAGTCAAATCAATTGATGATGACACTACATATGCCATCATCATGTTCCATATGGAACATGCCCAGAGTAACAGGTGTCCTGACAGGAGAGAAGAAAGGCCACCTTAGACCTTTCCGTGATAAACTGTTGCTGATACATTTCAATATACAGAGAGCATTGCAGTAAATATCTGCCGCTGTCCACTTCATCACCCGCATTTGAGGATGGTAAGGCCATGGGACTGGCTAAGACAGATCGTGGAACAGAGATTGCTGTAAGTGAAGCACTAATTCAGTGAATGGATCTGGGTGAGTGGGGAGTTGTGGAGTTGAGTTGTTAGAATCCATCTTAATTGAAGATGTTGTTATCGGTCCGATCTTCTGTCAGCATATATACAAGGGAGTCAAGAGGTGTTTAACAATACTGCTGGTTTATTCAACAACAGACAATAAACAGCAGTAAAACATCAACAGTAGATTCAGAGTAAACGTAACAGCAAACATCAAACAATGTTTATGAACAGGTTAGTTAGCTAGAGCAGTTCACATTGTTTACATACAATAAAGAGGAGGGCGAAAAATTCCATAGACTTAACATTGGGCTGAACTTTGTATAATCAGAATGTCTTTGTATAATCTCTCTGCATCAGAATGCCATAGAGACTTAGGGCTCATATTGCTCACTTAGCAAGCAGCAATAAATGGTGACCATCCATAGACTTCCATTGAAAAAAATCCCATAAATGTTATTCTGCCCTCATAGAGCGTGACTGTGCTCCATTTGACAGATACCAGACAATTAGAATAAAGTCCCAAGGCGTACTTTTCTTGGTGATTATCCTTTATTGTAAAACTGAAAATATAGAAAATACAATATGTAAATACACATTACAAGATAACAATTATCCTGTCTGATGACAGTCAACTGTTAACTCTCATTTATAACCGTCCTTTTCAATAATAGTGTTCGTTTAAACATCAAAGACAGTCAAATCACGTGTTACATTTAAACCTCTATAACAGGTAGCTGGCTCTACACCAGTCTGTAAAATGGTGCACCTACTCTCCATATGCTGACTTGTCATTCTTGCTGATGATACTATTGATTAAAATCTTGAACTACTTACTGTCAAATGTTTCCAGAGCTAAACTATTCAAATACCGCATTTCTGAGCTGTGCTGCATCATCATTCCTTGTCTTGGTGCCACATACAACATAGACTACATAGACAACAAAGGACTAGGTACAACCACAGTGCAAAACATCACAAAAACAGTGCAGACATCACAAGAATGTCCCATAGTGCAGACAGTACAACAGTACAAAAAAACAAGTTCAAAGACAACCTGCCAAGTCAGCCAGTACATAGACAAAACACTGTATACATACAATATACGTCTCTTTTTAAAGAGAGGGTACATTGACTGGATTGGTTGTAAACATTGACTGGATTAGCAGAAGCATTGGCAGCTTTGAGACTGCAATGATTTTCTCAGCTGTCCTCACTATCCGCTGTAGGGTTTTGCAGTCGAGATGGAGCAATTTCCAAACCAGACAGTGATGCAGCTACTTAAAATGCTCTCGATGGCCCTCTGTAGAATGTGGCCAAAATGGGGAGTGGAAGGTGTGCTGGAAATAGAGGTGCTGCTGGGCTTTTATAGTGATGGAGCAGGTGTTGAGGACCAGGTGTGGAATTTGGTGCAGTTGATGATCTCCACAGAGGACCCATCGAGAATGGTTGGAGAATCTCCGTCGAGAACAGTGGAGAATGGTTTCCTGTGCTCTCCTGAAGACAACAATCATCTCTTTTGTTTTATCAACATTCAGAGACAGGTAGCTGGCTCTACACCAGTCTGTAAAATGGTGCACCTACTCTCCATATGCTGACTTGTCATTCTTGCTGATGATACTATTGCCATCCTGAAAAATCAGTGTGTTACAACTTTGTTTCTTTATTGGATCAAAAAACATCACATGGTACCAGGAGGGCTGATCACCAACACCCAGAGTCGTCTTGGAAAGTGTTAAACTGCCTGACGCTGTGAATTGGATGGGGAAAATTGATTGTAAATAGAGAACATTTAAACAAAGATTTACGCCCTACCTGCAAGCAGTGGGCCTTGATGTTGGGATGTGGGACCTTAGTTTAACATGCTCGAGTTTAAACAGGTCGAATTAATAGATTACATTCTACATTCTGTTTAACTGCAGCATGGTTTGAGTTAGAGCTCTCTCAAGTCATCTAAAAAAACTCTTTATAATCCCCCTATTGCATCTATAAACTCGATTTTTACTTTTTACTTATTATTATTGGTTCCTATATCAGCTCCGTATCACTCCTGTGTTGCTCCTCGGTACCCATTTGCTGTGTGCTTATTCAGATTTGTGCTAATTACGTTGTAATGGCAAATGTTTCAATTTGTGCCTACCTTTGAGTGCAGGTGATGACTCTTCGAGCTGCAAACAGTGCGTTTGGAGTTAGAGAAATTGGAGAAGCTAATTAATGACCTTCTTGGAAAGCAGGCCTGGCTACATGAGCGGAGAAACATGCTGGAAACATCTTACGCAGATGCGCCCAGACCCGCAGTAAGTCCGCAGCTTGTGACTAACACAGTAGTCAGTCTCTATGCGCAGGGCCGGTACATGACCAGCCCACATGAACTTCACCCGCCGCCCCACACCAGCGGTATAAGGCGAGCCAGGACCAGGCCTCACCACTTCCCTACGCCATCGGATTTCAATTAGCTATCCACAACCGCTTCGCCCCTTTCCGCTTGACGGATTGTGATGCCGTGGTTATCAGAGACTTCATTGTCCGCATGTTCACGCTATCTCCACTAAGGGTAAGGTGCGCACACATTGTTTTCCTGGTGCTCATGTTCTTTACGTTGCTGTGCAGGTACCCCAATCCTTAAGGATAACGATAACATCGGAGCTGTCGTGCTGCACGCGGAGTGAACAACATCGGGCTGAAGCAGTCAGAAATCCTGAAGAAAGACTTAGCAGCCTGATTGACATGGTACGGCTGCTCATTGCCAACAGCAAAAATCATCGTGTCAGGACCACTTCCCACATACCGACGAGGAAATGAAAGGTTCAGTAGACTATTCACATTAAGCAATGGTTAATCTCTTGGTGTAATGAACAGAAACTGCTCTTTATAAATTATTAAAATCTTTTCTGGTAGCAACCAAGGCTTTATCATCCTGACGGCCTGCAACATAGCGGACTCGGAGCAGTTCTTATGTCGGACAATATCTCCAGGACACTACAAACAATTTGACTAGTAAATTCAAAAACATCTCATCATTATAACTGTTCTGCTTTAAAAACAAATACAAATGATTGTATAGTCAAGTCAATAAAGACTGTGTCTGTTCCCGAATGGTGAGGCAAAAAATAGACCTGCGGCAAGACCTAGACAAAATCTTATCTTGATTAAACCAGAAATTAACAACAAGACAGAACATAAAACACGTCTTAAAGCTGGGCTCCTTAATATAAGATCACTAACGATCTTATATTAAGGTTATTGTAAACTAAATGATCTCAGATAACAGTTTTGATATACTTTGTTTAACTGAAACTTGGCTCAAGCCAGATGATTACATTGGACTAAATGAATCCGCCCTCCAGGCTATTCTTATAAGCATGAGCCCTGTCTGGTCGGTCATGGTGGTGGTGTTGCTACTATTTATAGGGACATACTAAAGGTCTCCTAGACCAAACAGCTTAGCTTTTCTTCCTTTGAGTTGATGGTTTTAGGTGTTACTGTACCAAACTTAAGGAAACAATCTGCGCTCTCCTTCATGTTTGCTACTGTGTACAGACCTCCTGGGCACTACACTGAGTTTCTGAATGAATTTTCAGTTTTTCTCACTGAGTTGTTGGTGACAGTTGACAAATCTCCAAAAATCAGAGCTTTATTATTTACGTAGATGATGCAAATGATGCGTCAGGAACTGCATTCAGGGACCTGCTAAACTTTTTGGAGTCTCGCAAAACATTACTAGTCATTACCTACTCATCACTTTAATCACACAATAGACCTAATTATATCACATGGACTGAACCCTACAGATATAAAAGTCACACTGCAAAGTGAAAAGATCTCTGATCATCATCTTATTTCATGGGCAATACAAATCGCTGATGTTAGCTCTATCGCTCCTCGGCTATCGATTGGGAAGAACCATTGCTTCAAACACAAAAAGTCAGATTCACAAATGCCTTGCCTGATATGTATAACTTACCTCGGCACACCAATAAATGCTAAAGATCTGCATGGACTCTATATTCTCCACTACTTCGGATACTGCCGCACCCCTCAAATAAAAAAAGTATAGTATGTCCCATTATAAAAGGCTCTAAAAGCAGCAAAGGCTTTTCAAATAATCAATAAAAAAATAATTTCAATAAAAATATTACCTGAAGACATTGTGCCATCAATGTCATAATTTGCTTTGTCGCTGTTTCTGTTTCCTTTTAGGTATTTGTTCTTGTTTAGTCATGCTGAGCAAGGAAATGTGGAGACATTTGATTCAGGTTCTTTTTGATGATAGCAATTAATGGTTTGTGATCAGTCTCTGCCACAAATGTTAGTAAAAATTGTTCCAATTGCAAATGTTTTGGTAATCACATGCTTATTGTTTTTGTTTGCACTTGAACAACACAGAAAAAACAGAGAAGTCAAACTTGATAAAATTTCCACAGAACAACAACCTTTGTGTTGTTGTTGTGTGTCACACTGAGCATGGAGAAAAGAAAAAGTGCAAAGAGTTGTCTGTGGATTTGAGAAAAATTGTGGAAAACATGGACAATCTCAAGGCTACAGTCCATCTCCAGAGATCTTAATGTTCCTGTGTCCACTGTGCACAATATCATCAAGAGGTTTACAGTCCAAGCTAACCTCCTGGACGTGAACGAGAAGAGCAAAATGAATGAAAAATTACAACAAAGGATTGTTTGAATGGTAGAGATAAAGAACCCCGATTAGCTTCCAAACAAATTCAAGCTGATCTGCAGACACAGGGTACAACAGTGTCAGCTCGCAATATCGCCGCCATCTGAATGAAAAGGGACACTGTGGTAGGAGACCCAGGAGGACACCACTGCTGACACAAACACATTAAAAAAGCAAGACTGGAGTTTGCCAAAACTTATGTGACAAAATCACAATCCTTCTGGGAGAATGTACTGTGGACAGATGAGACAAAGTAGAGCTTTTTGGTATAGAACATCATGGCACTGTTTACAGAAAAGAACACAATCAAACTTTAATAGTAACGACTTCATGAACTCTTTCACAGAAAGTTGAAACCATACAACATATAATTCAGAACACACAACCTGCAACTTCACCTGAATTTTCACCTTTCTTAAACATTGCCCCTCTAGAACAACTCCAAAGCTTTACAGCTATAGGCCAGGACAATCTACATAAGCTTATCACTACTTCCAAACCAACAACGTGTTTATTAGACCCTCTAGGTCTTGTCCCGAGTCCTCTCAAGTTAGCAATTATTAAGCCTCAACTAAAGAAACCTCAACTAGATTTAAATGAACTGACAAACTACAGACCCATTTCAAATATACCGTTCCTGTCTAAAATATTAGTAAAGGTCATATCCACACAACTGTGTACCTTCTTACACAGTAACAATGTCTTTAAAAGTTCCAGTCAGGATTTAGACTACATCATAGCACATTAACTGCCCTGGTCAAAATTACAAATGATTTACTTCTAGCTGCAGACAAGGGTTGCATCACATTGTTAAGTTTACTCGATCTTAGTGCAGCATTTGACACAATAGACCATGTCATCTTGTTAGATCGACTACAAAATTACGTTGGCATTCAAGGTCAAGCTCTTCAGTGGTTCCGCCTCCCACTTGTCCGGCCGTTACCATTTTGTTCATTTAAATGGGGAATCATCTGAATTAATGCCAGTAAAATATGACCTGCCTCAAGGATCTATTTTAGGCCCTCTGCTATTCACATTATACATGCTGCCCCTCTGTAACATCATTAGAAGTCATGGGATAAACTTCCATTGTTACGCTGATAATACTCAATTTATATTACATCAAGACCGGATGATATTCTTACCTTAGCTAAATTATCAGACTGTCTTAAAGACATAAAACATGGGATGACTCATTTTCTTCTTTTAAATTCAAATAACACAGAGATATTACTTATTGGAACAAACGCAAGTCAACAGAAGCTCTCTGATTACAGTTTCCAATTAGAAAGTTGTAACGCCATTTTATCTAATACTGTTAAAGACCTGGGTGTTATATTAGACAGTAATCTGTCTTTTGAAAATCATGTGGCTTATATTATAAAAACTGCCTTTTTCCACCTTAGAAACAAGCTGCATAGCATCTTATCTACTTTTGATGCAGAAAAGCTGGTCCATGCTTTTATGACCTCCAGACTGGACTATTGTAATGCACTTCTAGGTGACTGTCCAGTTTCCTTAATAAATAGGTTACAGTTAGTCCAAAATGCAGCAGCTAGGGTTCTTACCAGTTCCAAGAAATATGATCATATAACTCCAATTTTTTTCAGATCTACACTGGTTACCTGTTTAAATTTTGTATTATTTATAAAAATTCTACTGCTGACCTACAAAGCCTTAAACGGGTTAGCCCCCATGTATTTAACTGATCTTCTCTCACGCTACAAGCCAATGCGTGCCTACGCTCTCAAAACTCTGGTCTTCTGATCATTCCCAGAATTGCAAAGTCCACTAAAGGCGGCAGAGCTTTTTCACACTTGGCTCCTAAACTCTGGAATAGCCTGCCCAATGCTGTTCGAGCTCAGTTACTCTCGCAGTTCAAATCTAGTTTAAAGGCACATCTATTTACCCAAGCATTCTCATAATGCTTCTCATTTTACCTCAAAGTAAACAAAATCTTATGCTCTTAATGTTATGAACAGCAGCTACGCTAATTATTCTCTGTTTTGGTTTTCTATCCCGGGGTTCAATCCTGGGGTAGCTATAGATTACACTTACAGATGGACTCAACTTCAGACAGATCTACTCAAGCTCCAGTGCCTCCGGAAAAATGCCCCTGCTACGGTACAGTCATTGTACATTGTGTTATATTCATTGTTTGTTAATTTTATCATTTTTGAATAACACTGGCCAGTGTCAGAAAGCTGCGTCTCCACCAGAGGTCATGGGTCTTCCAGCAGGACAATGACTTGAAACACACTTGGTTACAAACAAAGCACTGGAGTGTTCTGAAATGGCCAACAATGAGTCCAGATCTGAATCACATAGAACACCTGTGGAGAGAGCTCAAAACAGTAGTTAGCATCCTTTAAATTTGAATGAGCTGGAGCAGTTTGCAAAAGAAGAGTGGTCCAAAATTCCAGTAGAAAGGTGTAAAAAAAACTCATTCATGGTTACAGGAAGTGATTGATTTCAGTTATGTTTTCCAAAGGGGGTGCTACCAAATGTTAAGTTAAAGGTACAAATAATTTTGTCCAGTGCATTTTTTGGGTTCTATGTGAAATTGTGTCAGATTTGACTTTCTGGTTTTTTTGTGTTGTTCCAATACAAAGAAAAAAATAAACGTGAGTACTAAAATATTTGCAACTGCAACAATTTTCTGAGAGAAGTGTTGCATTTTCTGACAGAATTACAAGGGTACCAATATTTTAGGCCATGACTGTAGCTATGAAATCTTTCCCTTCCATGCACCAAGCCCAAGCATTCTTTTTCTATCTGTGCATATCGACATTCAGATGGAGTCATCATTCTTAAAGCATATGCAACTGACCTTCAATTGTCTCGCTCCGCCTGCAACTGCAACCAGTCCATCTTTGGATGCATCTGTGGATATCTTTGTCCTTTTTAATGTAAAAAAATATTAGCACAAGCTCTGAGGTGAGGAGAGTCTTCAATCGTCCCCATTCTTGTTCATGATCAGCTGTCCACTTGATGACGCCTTTGTCACGTAAAAGTACTCTCAAGTATACTGTTTTTGAAGACAAGTTTGGTATGAATTTTCAACAAGGTTGATCACACCCATCACTCTTAGCACAGCCTTTCTGTCTGTGGGTCTGGGCATTGTGAGTACTGCCTTTACTTTACTCTTTTCAGGTTCTACACCCCCTTCTGACAGCTTGTCTCTTAGAAACGCTATTTCCTTTGCTCCAAACTGACATTTGTCATTATTCTAATAATACTAATTTCAGCCCATATTTCCGTACTCTCTGTATGACATCCATGAGCTTTTTGTTATGCTGTTCCATTGTGGATCCCCACAATACAATGTCATCCACATAAACATGCACACCGTCAGTGCCTTCAGTTATGTTCCATAGCTCTGTGGAATACTTCAGGAGCTGAGGAAATACCGAATGGCATTCCAAAAAGGAGTATCAGCCGAAGGGTGTGTTAAATGTGCAATACTTTGTACTGTCCTTATGTAAGTTCATCTGCCAAAAGCCCTGAAATGCATCTAGCTTTGTAAAAAAAAACTTTGCACCTGCCATCTCGCTTATGATTTCTTATCGTGTCGGGATCTGATAATGTTCTCTTTGAATGTTGACACTTAAGTCTTTGGGATCCATACACACATGTAGATCACCATTTGCTTTTTTTCACTGCTTTGGTGGGTGTTTTCTGCCACATCTCTTACAGTTCAAGTTCAATTTATTTATATAGCGCTTTTCACAGTGGCACACTGTTACAAAGCAGCTGTACAAATTAAAATATCCAAGAGTATAGGTGAAGCTGAGATTGAAAATGAAAGAGAAGGAGGAGAGAAAACTAGGAAGAGAAAGAAAGAATATTCAAAATTGATATAATTTTGAATATTCTACAGAGCAAATGTTCTAAGGTAATATCAGCAGTCTCCCTACAAGCAAGCCAACAGGGCAACAGTGGCAATATATATATATATATATATATATATATATATATATATATATATATATATATATATATATATAGATAGATAGATAGATAGATAGATAGATAGATAGATAGATAGATAGATAGATAGAAAGAACCTTGGGAGAAACCAGGCTTAGCAGGAGGCCAGTTCTCCTCTGGCATGCTAATGCTGCAGTCCTTAGCTAAAGCTATTTTTTTTTTTATAAAAAAATATGTCCATCACATATTCCTGGTGCTTTGGGAGGCCAGGTGTCACTGTAGTCACTGCTCTATGCACCTGACTGTACCGTAGCAGGGGCATTTTTCCGGAGGAACTGGAGCTTGAGTAGATCTGTTTGAAGTTGAGTCCATCTGTAAGTGTAATCTATAGCTACCCCCGGATTGAACCCCGGGATAGAAAACCAAAACAGAGAATAATTAGCGTAGCTGCTGTTCATAACATTAAGAGCATAAGATTTTGTTTACTTTGAGGTAAAATGAGAAGCATTATGAGAATGCTTGGCTAAATAGATGTGCCTTTAAACTAGATTTGAACTGTGAGAAAGTAACTGAGCCCCAACAGCATTGGGCAGGCTATTCCAGAGTTTAGGAGCCAAGTGTGAAAAAGCTCTGCCGCCTTTAGTGGACTTTGCAATTCTGGGAATGACCAGAAGACCAGAGTTTTGAGAGCGTAGGGCACGCATTGGCTTGTAGTGTGAGAGAAGATCAGTTAAATACATGGGGGCTAACCCGTTTAAGGCTTTGTAGGTCAGCAGTAGAATTTATAAATAATACAAAATTTAACAGGTAACCAGTGTAAATCTGAAATTAGAGTTATATGATCATATTTCTTGGAACTGGTAAGAACCTTGCTGCTGCATTTTGGACTAACTGTAACCTATTTATTAAGGAAACTGGACAGCCACCTAGAAGTGCATTACAATAGTCCAGTCTGGAGGTCATAAAAGCATGGACCAGCTTTTCTGCATCAAAAGTAGATAAGATGCTATGCAGCTTGTTTCTAAGGTGGAAAAAGGCAGTTTTTATAATATAAGCCACATGATTTTCAAAAGACAGATTACTGTCTAATATGACACCCAGGTCTTTAACAGTATTAGATGAAGTGGCGTTACAACCTTCTAATTGGAAACTGTAATCAGAGAGCTTCTGTTGACTTGCGTTTGTTCCAATAAGTAATATCTCTGTGTTATTTAAATTTAAAAGAAGAAAATTATGAGTCATCCCATGTTTTATGTCTTTAAGACAGTCTGATAATTTAGCTAAGGTAGGAATATCATCCGGTCTTGATGTAATATACAATTGAGTATCATCAGCGTAACAATGGAAGTTTATCCCATGACTTCTAATGATGTTACAGAGGGGCAGCATATATAATGCGAATAGCAGAGGGCCTAAAATAGATCCTTGAGGCAGGTCATATTTTACTGGCATTAATTCGGTGGTTCCCCATTTAAATGAACAAAATGGTAACGGTCGGACAAGTGGGAGCGGAACCACTAAAGAGCTTGACCTTGAATGCCAACATAATTTTGTAGTCGATCTAACAAGATGACATGGTCTATTGTGTCAAATGCTGCACTAAGATCGAGTAAACTAACAATGTGATGCAACCCTTGTCTGCAGCTAGAAGTAAATCATTTGTAATTTTGACCAGGGCAGTTAATGTGCTATGATGTGGTCTAAATCCTGACTGAACTTTTCAAAGATATTGTTACTGTGTAAGAAGGTACACAGTTGCGTGGATATGACCTTTTTCTAATATTTTAGACAGGAACGGTATATTTGAAATGGGTCTGTAGTTTGTCAGTTCATTTGAATCTAGTTGAGGTTTCTTTATGAGAGGTTTAATAACTGCTAACTTGAGAGGACTCGGGACAAGACCTAGAGATAGAGAGGAGTTTACAATATTGAGAAGAAGCTCCTCAGTTGCTGGTAATAGCTCTGACAATAGTTTAGCCGGGTATGGGGTCTAATAAACACGTTGTTGGTTTGGAAGTACTGATAAGCTTATGTAGATCGTCCTGGCCTATAGCTGTAAAGCTTTGGAGTTGTTCTAGAGGGGCAATGTTTAAGAAAGGTGAAACTTCAGATGAAGTTGCAGGTTGTGTGTTCTGAATTATATGTTGTATGGTTTCAACTTTCTCTGTGAAAGAGTTCATGAAGTCGTTAAAGTTTGACTGTGTTCTTTTCTGTAAACAGTGCCATGATGTCCTTTACCAAAAAGCCTACTTTTGTCTCATCTGTCCACAGTACATTCTCCCAGAAGGATTGTGATTTTGTCACATAAGTTTTGTCAAACTCCAGTCTTGCTTTTTAATGCGTTTGTGTCAGCAGTGGTGTCCTCCTGGGTCTCCTACCACAGTGTCCCTTTTCATTCAGATGGCGACGGATATTGCGAGCTGACACTGTTGTACCTTGTGTCTGCAGATCAGCTTGAATTTGTTTGGAAGCTAATCGGGGTTCTTTATCTACCATTCAAACAATCCTTTGTTGTAATTTTTCATTCATTTTGCTCTTCCATCCACGTCCAGGGAGGTTAGCTTGAACTGTAAACCTCTTGATGATATTGTGCACAGTGGACACAGGAACATTAAGATCTCTGGAGATGGACTTGTAGCCTTGAGATTGTCCATGTTTTTCCACAATTTGTTCTCTCAAATCCACAGACAACTCTTTACACTTTTTTTCTTTTTTCCATGCTCAGTGTGACACACAACAACAACAACAGCACAAAGGTTGTTGTTCTGTGTGAAATTTTATCAAGTTTGACTTCTCTGTTTTTTCTGTGTTGTTCAAGTGCAAACAAAAACAATAAGCACTTGATTACCAAAACATTTGCAATTGGAACAATTTTTACTAACATTTCTGGCAGAGACTGATCACAAACCATTAATTGCCATCATCAAAAAGAACCTTAATCAAATGTCTCCACATTTCCTTGCTTAGCATGACTAAACAAGAACAAATACCTTTAAAGGAAACAACAGTACCTGAAACAGTGACAAAAATCAAATTATGACAAGGCATCAAAAAGGCTAGAACCTCCCTCCAATAATGACACAGTATGACTTGAGGATTAAAGTTCCTGGTCCAAAAAAGCCACAGTCCTGGAGGAGGTGACCGCAAGATCTTACACTTTCAGGACAAAGGACGGTCAAATCCTGACAGACTGTGCAGTATCACCAAACACATCTGAAACACATCCAGTACTGAATGACAAGGAACCAGCTGAAGATATGCATTCACTGGTACTGTGAAGATTAAAACGCACAGTGAAGCCCCTAATAGTCTTAACCTGTGAATAATGCTCAAGCATAACATACGTGTTTGAGTTAAAATTGTTAAAAAAGAGGAAATGTCAGTAATGTAAATGTAAATAATTCTGCAGACTGTAATTTGCTGTATTAGGTCTTACAATTTGTACAGTGCTTGCTTAATGGTTGTTTAATCTATAAGTATACATACAAATTTGGAATAACTTGTTCTTTACATCTAAAGGAAAGGGGATGTAGTGATATAATGTATTTGTATTCATAAGTACTAAAACTAACCACTAGGTGTCAGTAGTGGTACACTTACCAGTGGAGTGTGGGGATTACGAAGCAGAAGTCAACATTATAGGGGGTTGTGGCAATGGCATCATCCATGGAGCTGTTCAGACAATATGCAAACTGCATAGGGTCCAGTGAAGGTGGCAGCAGGGTTTTGATGTGCCTCATGATGAGCCTCTCGCTTGGGCGTGAGTGCAACGGGATGATAATCATTTAGGTCTGACACTGTGGACTTCTTTGGCACGGGGACAATGGTGGTGGTCTTAGGCATGTTGGAACAATAGCACTGTTCAGGAAATGTTAAAGATGTCGGTAAATGCATCTGCTTGGTTGGTCTGCACATTCCCTGAGCACCTTGCCAGTAATGGTGTCTGATCCAGCAGCCTTCTGTGGGTTGACTCTGCATAGAGTTTTCCTCACATCAGCTGTGTTGAGACAAAGTACCTGGTCATTGGTGGTCTTCCTTGCTGCCACACCGCTCTGTGCCTCAAACCGAGCGTCTTTCAGTGCATCTGGTAGGGAGGCATCACTGTCACAAGCAGGTGATGGTGTCTTGTAGTTCGTGATTGTCTGGATGCCCTGCCACATGCATCGGGTGTCACCACTATGCTGGAAGTGGCTGTGGATTTTCTTAGCGTGTGAACGCTTTGCTTCTTTGATAGCCAGTTTAGACAGTTTGGCCCTTGCTGTTCTTAAGGCCATCTTGTCCCTTACTCTGAAGGATGAGTATCTAGACTTTAGCAGTGCATGCACCTGAAAAGGCATCCACAGTTTCTGGTTGAAGCGTGTTGTGATTGTCTTGGAGACAGTCACATCATCAATGCACATGCTGATGTAGACAGTAAATGATGTCGTGTATTCCTCCAAGTTGGTTGTTTCGCCATCGGTTGCAGCCTCCCTAAACGTGACAGTCAATGTGTTCAAAACAGTCCTGAGGAGCGGAGATGGCTCCTGCTGGCCAGGTTTTCACCTACTTCCGAACTGGAATGTACACTCCAATGACAATAAAAATAATGGTGAACTCCCATGGTAGATAAAGGTCTGCTTCTAGCAGTGACTGGAAACAAGCACAGAGTTCAGATGTAAACACACAAGCCACCACCATAAGCCTTACCACACAGAGCCACATTTCTGTCGGCACGAAACGAGGTGAGTCCGTCTTACTGAATGGCAGTATTCTGAACTCTGCTGCTGAGCCACGTCTCAGTGAAAACAAAGACACAATAGTCTCTGAATTCACATTGTAAGTCCACTGGTGTAATGATGAGAACTTTTTAATCATTGTAGTCAAAACAGGCAGGGTCAATAACAACAAACAGGGTAATCAGAGGCAAGACAGAGGCATAATCAGTAAACAGGCAAGGGTCATAGACAGGCAGCAAACAATCGTAGAATCCAAAGACAGTCCAAGGAATAAGGCAGGCAGCAAACAGGCAAAATGGGATAAACAATCCAATATCAAACACGTATAATCCAACAGGGTAATCCAAAAACGCTTAGTAATGTCAGCCGGGGCAAATCAAGACTTTGCAAAGCTACACAGCATGACTGGGGTTTAAATACACGAAATAACAAGGTTCAGGTGCACAGGAAACTAATCAAACCCAGGAAAGGGGCATTATGGGAAATGTAGTCCTAATGGCAGTTAATATTCTGGAGACAGTTCCCTCTGGTGGCATGGAGAAGGGGGAGCAGAAACTTCCTCTATAACATCTGGAGTCGGATATAGTCCAGTTTATTTTCCAGGGAGCAAACGCTGGAAAGTAGAATGGATCGGAGAGCCGGCTAGGGTTCATTATAAGCCTAGCACGGACTCCTGCTCTTTTGTGGCGCTTTCACTTTCTCATGAACCTCTTTCGACATCCTTCCTCCTGGCCATCGGTATCAGGCAATGGCAAGGGCTGGAGGTCTGGTCTGCACACCAAGCCGAGATCACATAGTTTCACCAACAGATCATCATGAAGGATGACTGTGCAGAATGAGTGTCTGTCGGTTGTAGACATGAGCATCAGTTGCTCCGATGTCCATGCTATATTTAAAAACTTTGCAGTAGATCAGAATTTGTGGCAACATTACAGTTCAATGGTTTAAATATTTACCATTGCACCCTTGCTTTGAGTTGCCTTCTCAGCCTGAACCTGAAAAGGGGCTAGCTCTTCTAACTGGAAATCCTGGAATAGATTCTGCAAGCTCTCTAGAAGGTAGCTGCAGCATCTCTAGTGTCCTGTATTCTAGGGCAGTTTTAGGTAACATACAAGATTTAAGGACAGATTTTTTGTGGTAATTCACCATAGCCATCACTGCAGCACTCATTGGACAGTTTCTGCCTAAGGACTTATAAAACCTAGCATACGTTTCTGACCCTCTCTTTGCTCTTAGACATTGAACTGATTTCTCAACCTTTGGTTGTTCAGTTGGCATCATACATTTTTTTGAGGAAAGATTATAAGAGCATGGGAACAGCAGGAATCTGGTAATTTTGAAAAGCATAAAGATCATATAGTGCTCAGTTAAGGGAAATGAGCAATTATCAAGTGCTTTAAGATCTTTGTGTGCGTCTAAAGACACCTTCTATTTTAATGATGAGAACGCGTCACAGGGATCCATTTGCAGCTTTTAATAGTCAAAGTCAACAGGTAGGGGTCAATCACAACAAACAGGGCTAATGTAGGCAAGACAGAGGCGTAATCAGTAAACAGGCAGGGTTTGTAGACAGGCAGCAAACAATCAGATAATCCAGAGACAGTCCAAGTATAAAGGTAGGCAGCAAGCAATCAGAAAACGGATTAACAGTCCAATAATCAACACGGGTAATCAAACAAAGTAATCCAAAAACGCTTCGTAATGTCAGCCGGGGCAAAACAAGACTTCACAATGGGCTAACAAAAGGCTAGAGCTTATATACACAAGCGTTAATGAAGATCAGGTGCACAGGAAGTAATCAGTTCCAGGTATGAGGCATTATGGGAAATGCAGTTTGTACAACAGTCAATATTCTGGAGATGGTGGCACGGAGGCAAAACAGGAGCTTCCATCGTAACAACTATTTATTTAGTAGGTGTCTAAAAAGTCTGCTAAAAATCTTTTTTATTACACATATTATTTGAAATATCCCATTTTTAATTAATATATTTATTGATATAGTGCCACCAAGTGGCCAATAGGCAGTTTTATAGCTGCATAACCATAAAGTTGCCCAGCCCACTTTGAACATTTCAGCATCCTGTTGTGAATGTAAATAAAAATGTAAACTTTTTTAAATAATTATTTACAGACATACTCGTCTTGAGCCAAGGATTCCAACTAACACTTGCTACCATGACAAACGGTAAAGTAGTTATAAGCACTAACCTATTTTCAGTTGCTGTAGTGCTCCCATTGGCTGATTTGGATGAGCCCTTGTGCCTGAGTAGCCTCTATCTGACCAAGTTTCAAGTCTCGGGGTCTTACAGTTTGGTCTGCACGATCAGTTTTAGTACTAGTTTGCAAAAGTAGGTTTTTCAAATAACCTCAAATATTTAAAAACTGGTTTGATTGACACCAGTGAGCCATGTTTGACAGCAACGGCCTCAGATAATCGAATGTCCTCAAATACAGTCTTGACACCTGGGACAAAGACACTGCATGCCAATTTTCTAGTCGATTAGGCTAACTTTGGATCAGTAATAGTTGTTTTGGGGTTTTTGTACATCGCTGCAACATTTTCTATGTGGCCACAAATGAAATTTCTTCATGTGTACCAAATTTGGTAATCATCTCATAAATATCTTAAATATCTCACTCCGTTCATGAGTTAAAGCCGCCTAATATGTGTCCCCGCCCACTTTGAATATTCTGTAGAGAACATAAATAAAAATGTATAAAAAAGAGAACACAGAATGTTATGCACTTGAACTACATGGAACGCTATGCGATAGCATTAGAGTTTTATTAAACAAACGTTTCATTATCAACTTCTAAATAATAAACACTTTTGTTACACTGGTGAACACTGCATAAAATTTAATGCATAATTCATGTATAAAAATGTGAATATGTAAGGGGGCTGAGGCAGAAGCTGAAGCAGGATCCAGTTGCGGATGTTTAATGGGGTTATCAAATGAGTCGTGATCCATAATCAACAGGCAAAGGGTCATAATAAACATAGACAGTCCAACCATGCAACACAACAAAAGGGAGAGACATAAATCAGAGGTCGTAAATCCAGGCAGAGAATCAATATCCAAACAAACAGTCCAATCCAGGCGTCAAACAAAGGGGCAAGGCAAAAATCAGAAAACGAGAACCAAACAATAGGTAAAACATAGGAAATCAGGCAGTAAAAGAGAATGCTCAGTAGTCAGGTGTAAAGCTGGCAATACTTATAAAGTGGCCATGTGGCAGCAAGGTTTATATAGATGCTAAACAGGAAGTAAGTTCAGATTGTTCAAAGTTCAGAGTTCAGCAGAGGGAGCATGAGCAGTCAGTATTCCGGTGAGGGCTCCCTCTGCTGGCGTGATGTTACAGAACCCCCCCCTCTAGGAGCACCTCCACGTGCTCTACGTGGGCATCCCCGTGGCCGAGGTGCTGGACGGTCAGGTCTGGCTCGATGAAACTCCTCCGTGAGCGAGGATCCAGAATGTCCACTGCCGCTACCCACGATCTCTCCTCTGGGCTGTATCCCTCCCAATCCACCAGGTATTGTAACTGACCCCCTCTTCGCCGTGAGTCAAGCAGGACGTTCACCTTGTAGGCGGCGTTCCGCCAATGTCCAGCGGTGGCGGTGGCTCCTGCAATATGGCCTCGGGGTCAGCGTCCCGGTGGAAAGGTTTGAGGAGTGACACATGGAAAGGAGGAGAGATGCGGTAGTCAGCAGGAAGCTCTAATTGGTAAGTGACCTCATTGATCTGTCTTATGATTTTAAATGGGCCAACATACCTGGGAGAGAGCTTCCTGCTCGGCAGACGTAGCTTGAGATCCCTCGTGGAGAGCCAGACCCTTTGTCCAGGTTGGTATGGAGGGTGTGGGTGACGGTGACGGTTAGCGTTAATTTCCTGCCTCCTCACAGCGCGTTGAAGCCGCACATGGGCACTGTCCCACACCCTCTCACTGTTACGAATCCAGCCGTTAACAGCAGGCACAGACGATGGTTCTCCTGACCAAGGGAACAGGGGAGGCTGGTAACCCAGCACACATTGAAATGGTGTGAGTCCTGTAGAGGAGTGCGTGAGTGAGTTCTGGGCATACTCAGTCCAAGGGAGAAATTCAGCCTAGCTATGTTGTTCTCGGCTGCAGTAGGTCCGCAGGTACCTGCCGATCTCTTGGTTCAGCCTCTCCACCTGACCGTTGGACTGCGGATGATAGCCAGAGGTTAAACTCACATTGATATCTAAAAGGTTACAAAAGGATTTCCAAACCTGAGAGGTGAACTGAGTTCCTCGATCTGATACAATGTCTTCAGGTAGACCATAGTTTCGAAAGACATGGTGGAACATGGCTTGAGCAGTCTCCATGGCAGTAGGTAATCCTTTTAATGGAACCAGACGACAGGCTTTGGAGAAGCGGTCGATGATGACCAGGATTGTGGTGTAACCATCAGACAGGGGTAAGTCAGTGATGAAGTCGATGGAGAGGTGAGACCAAGGTCGTTGGGGAATCGGGAGAGGCTGTAGAAGTCCCGTCGGCAGGTCCCTGGGAGTCTTGGACTGGGCACAGACAGAGCAAGACTTGACATAATTGGCCACATCTTTGGTCATTGAAGGCCACCAGAAGGAATTCTGCACAAGTTTAAGGGTTCTTGAAATGCCGGGATGTCCCGTGCTGAGTGATGTGTGGGCCCATTGGATGACCCGGTGACGTAGTGTCTGGGGAACATATTGTTTGGAAGGGGGGCAGTTCGGTGGTGATGGTTCTGTGAGGACGGCCTGGTGAATTTCCTCCATTATGTCCCAGTTGACCGGAGCAACAAACAAGGCTGGACTTAGGATAGGTTTAGGATTGTAGTTCTGTCGTGGGGGATCATGGCGCCTGGATAGTGCATCTGCCTTGCTATTCTTGGAGCCTGGACAATAAGTGACTGTAAAATGGAATCGTGAAAGGAACAGGGACCATCTTGCCTGGCGTGAATTCAGACGTCGAGCAGACTTGACATACTCAAGGTTCTTATGGTCCGTGGTAACTTGAAAAGGATGAATTGCCCCCTCGAGCCAATGTCTCCATTCTTCCATGGCAGCCTTCATTGACAGAAGCTCTTTGTTTCCCACATCATAAACACGGGAAAAGCTTGGGAGGTTGTCTGTGACGTTCAGAGAGCACGGCTCCAATCCCACAGTCAGAAGCATCGACCTCCACAATGAAGGGGAGTTCTGGATCTGGATGTTTTAGGATGGGGGCCGTCGTGAAGCTGGTCTTGAGCTTTTGGAAGGCTGCATTGGCGGAAGCGTTCCATGACAACTTCTTGGGTTTTCCCTTGAGTAATGAAGTGAGAGGTTCAGCAATAGAGCTGTAGTTCCTAATGAAGCATCGATAGAAGTTAGCAAGGCCCAGGAACCTCTGCAATTCTTTCAACGTGGAGGGCTGCGGCCACTCAGTGACGGCGGTTACCTTAGAAGCATCCATTTCAACGCCCTGGTGGTTGATGTTGTACCCCAGGAATGTTGTCTGCTTCACATGAAACTCACATTTTTCAGTCTTGACATAGAGTTGGTGATTGAGAAGCTTGGAAAGAACACTCTTGACGTAAGTGACATGATCCTCTTAATTCAGGGAATAGATTAGGATGTCGTCAAGATATGCGATGACATACTTGCGGAGGACATCTTTGAAGACTTCATTTATGAAGGATTGGAAGACGGCTGGGGCATTGGCAAGGCCAAAGGGCATAACCAGGTATTCGTAGTGCCCCCTGGTGGTGAGAAAAGCTGTCTTCCACTCATCTCCATCCCTGATGCATATCAGGTTATAAGCGCTTCTCAAGTTGAGTTTGGTAAAAATTTTGGCCTCCCTGAGTTGTTCTAGGGCAGAAGGGACTAGAGGCAGTGGATACCTGAATTTAACAGTGACATTATTGAGGCCTCTGTAGTCGATGCACGGACGCAGACCCCCATCCTTCTTCTCCACGAAGAAGAAGCCGGCTGCAGCGGGAGAAGTAGAAGGACGGATAAAGCCAGCTTCCAGAGCCTCCTTGATGTAGTCCTCCATAGCCTGTGCTTCTTGGCGTGACAGCGGGTAGACTTTGCTTTTGGGAGGACACATGTTGGGAAGAAGGTCTATAGCACAGTCCCAGTGCCGATGTGGTGGTAACTGTGTGGCTTTAACCTTGCTGAAGACCTCCAAAAGCTCGTTATAAACCTTGGGTATCTTTGGTTGGGTCAGGCTCGGAGGGCTCTCAATGCTTGTGGACAGACATGGACTGGACTGCTTAAGGGTTAGACAGTGACTAAAACAGAATGGAGACCAGTGGGTCAGCTCACCCATGCGCCAGGAGATGTGGGGATCGTGGCAATTTAGCCATGGAATTCCTAAAATTATTTAATATTTGGGTGAGTCAATCAGATATAGAGAGATGTTCTCTTCATGAAAAACCCCAATTTGCATTTTCAGTGATCGGGTCTGTTCCAGAACTCCTCCTTTGATGGGTTGGTTATTGACAGCCGTAATACTGATAGGTGGAAAGCATGGAATGGTGGGTAGCTGATGTTTCCGGGCGATGTCCGAGTTGATGAGGTTGAGAGCAGCGCCGGAATCTACTAATGCTGTCAACATAAGAGAACCACTTTCAGTAGAAATCTGTACGGGTAATGTGAAGACTTTAAATGGATTTTGTGAAAAGGTGTCCACATTCACCCGGTCTTGTGCTGTGAGGGACCTCCAGGTCTTTTGAGGACACTGTGACTTATGATGACCTGGTTCACCACAATAAAAGCAGAGGTTGTTGATTAACCTTCGTCTACGCTCGTCCTCAGACAGCCTGGTAGATCCTACCTGCATGGGCTCGGTAACACATGGTGCCTCAGGACTCCGAAGTGCAGGTCGTGACATAAGGTGGGATGCATGCGCTTGCTTGAGTTTAGGTGAGTTCCTGAGCAAATTATCAATCTTAACAGTCATGTTAACAAAGTCATTGAAAGAAGATTCCTCACCTCGACATGCCATCTCCAACTGCAATTGGGGACATAGGCTTTCCTGAAACACCCCTTTAAGTGCAGCATCATTCCATCCACTCTGAGCTGCAAGAGTCCTGAATTCAACTGCGTGCTCTGCTGCACTATGTGAGCCTTGAGAAAGGTGTAAAAGACGAGACGAAACATCCCGACCCCCAGCAGGATATTCAAATACTTCTCGGAGTTGTTGCAAAAAATACTCAGGTGAAGATCTAAACTGTTCGTCCGTCTCCCAAACCGCAGCAGCCCAATCAATAGCCTTGCCAGATAATAGTGACATGATAAAAGAGCATTGATCAGAACTAGCATGAGACTGATCCCCCAACAATTCCAAATAAGTGCGTACTTGTCGAATGAACCCTTTACACCGTTCTGCAGAACCATCAAACTTATCGGGAAGAGCAAGTCCGTGCTCGACGTGGTGGAAGGAGGAGAGCGAAGTCGCTGGAGCAGTAGTTCATTCGATGCCTGTAAGTTAGCTAGCTGTTCGTGGTAGCTGCGTAATAGTTCACCCTGGTAGACAAATGCAGCTTGCAGCTGTAAAACATCCGCTGGATTGAGGGTAGGCGAAGTATTCTGTAAGGGGGCTGAGGCAGAAGCTGAAGCAGGATCCAGTTGCGGATGTTTAATGGGGTTATCAAATGAGTCATGATCCATAATCAACAGGCAAAGGGTCGTAATAAACATAGACAGTCCAACCATGCAACACAACAAATGGGAGAGACGTAAATCAGAGGTCGTAAATCCAGGCAGAGAATCAATATCCAAACAAACAGTCCAATCCAGGCGTCAAACAAAGGGCAAAAATCAGAAACCGAAAACCAAACAATAGGTAAAACACAGGAAATCAGGCAGTAAAAGAGAATGCTCAGTAGTCAAGTTCAAGTTCAAGTTCAAGTTGAGCTTTATTGTCATTCCGCTATATGTGGGGACATACAGTGGAACGAAATGTCATGCCTCACAGGACCACGGTGCTACATAAATACAGACATACAACAATGACGTGAAACAGTATAAATCTAAACACAAATACTAACAGAATTAGATTATAAATATGCTATATATAAAGTTGCCTATACATAAACTATTAAATACAAACTATACAAATGTTCATAAATATTGCACGAGGAAAAAGAAAGTCAAGCACTGTTACTGGCTGGAGAACAGTACAAGATGATCTGTAGTGCATGGGCTTGTAAACATACATGAGTCTTTTGTGGGATTATGTACCCCCAGTTGTAAAAAGTGTCTAGTGCTCATAGAGGAGAGTGTGTTACTACAGGTGGTCTGTGCGGCCTACTCACCTGTGTGTAGCACACTCAGAATTGCACAAGGGAGAAATAAAAAAATATATATATATATTTAAGAGGTATGAGGTTTTTTCAGAGGGGGGCCGTGCTTGAGTTCAGGGCTCTCGCAGCCTGGGGGAAAAAGCTGTTGAGCAGTCTGGCAGTGCGGGCTCTGATGCTCCGGTACCGTTTTCCTGACGGCAGGAGCTGGAAGAGACTGTGTGAGGGATGGGTGGGGTCCTTTACGATGCTGGTGGCTTTGTTGGAGCATCGTGAAAGGAAAATGTCCAGGATGGAGGGGAGAGGGGCACCGATGATCTTTGCAGCTGTGTTCACTGTCCGCTGGAGGGTCTTGCGGTCTGCGGCGCTGCAGTTCCCATACCAGACAGTGATGCAGCTGGTCAGCACACTCTCAATGGTTCCCCTGTAGAACATGGTGAGGATTGGTGGAGGGAGACTTGCTCTTTTCAGCTGGCGGAGAAAGTGTAGGCGCTGTTGTGCCTTTTTGGAGAGTGACGTGGTGTTGGTGGTCCAGGTGAGATCCTCTGTGATGTGCACCCCCAGGAATTTAGTGCTGCTGACTCTCTCCACAGTCGAGCTGTCGATGGTCAGTGGGGGGTGGTCAGTGGAGTTTCTCCTGAGGTCCATCACAACCTCCTTTGTCTTCTCCACATCGAGGGATAGGTTGTTCGCGCCACACCATGCCGCTAGCTGTGCCACTTCCTCTCTGTAGTGCGTTTCATCGTTGTTGCTGATGAGACCTGTGTCATCAGCGAACTTGATGATGTGGTTGGAGCTGAACTTGGCAGTGCAGTCGTGGGTCAGCAGTGTAAAGAGCAGCGGGCTGAGCACACAGCCTTGTGGGGCACCTGTGCTCAGTGTGGTAGTGCTCGAGGTGTTGTGGCCGACACGGACTGACTGGGGTCTTTCAGTTAAAAAGTCCAGAATCCAGTTACAGAGAGAGTTGTTAAGGCCCAGCAGGTGTAATTTATTAATGAGCTGTTGTGGGATTATTGTGTTGAATGCTGAGCTGAAGTCAATGAACAGCATTCTTACATAAGTGTTCTTTTGGTCTAAGTGGGTAAGAGCCAGGTGGAGGGTGGAGGAAATTGCATCATCCATAGAGCGGTTTGGACGGTATGCAAACTGGAGCGGGTCGAGTGTGTTGGGGAGGCTGGTTTTTATGTGATTCATGACTAATCTCTCAAAGCACTTCATCATGATTGGAGTCAGTGCTATGGGACGATAGTCATTCAGACAGGACACAGGTGATTTCTTAGGTACCGGTATGATGGTTGTGGACTTGAGACACGTGGGGGACGACTGCCTGGCTCAGCGAGATGTTGAAGATTTCTGTTAGGACATCTGTCAGCTGTGCAGCACAGTCTCTCAGTACACGGCCAGGTATGTTGTCAGGACCCGTAGCCTTGCGTGGGTTAATCCTAGACAGGGTCTTCCTCACTACGGCTGGAGACAGACAGAGCGCCTGGTCGGTGGGAGGTGTGGGCAGTTTTTGTGCAGGTGTGTCATTCTGCATTTCAAACCGTGAATAAAACTGGTTAAGTGCATCTGGAAGGGATGTGTCGTCATCACAGGCCTGTGGCAGGGGCTTGTAGTCAGTGATGGTCTGAATGCCTCGCCACAGGCTCCGTGAGTCTCTGCTGTCTGTGAAGTGGTTATTGATTTTTTGTGCATATGACCATTTTGCATTCTTAATGCCACAGGACAGGCTGGCTCTTGCTGTTTTTAGGGCTGCTTTATCTACTGATCTGAATGCCTCATCTCTGGTCTTTAGCAGCCCACGAACCTTTGCCGTCATCCACGGCTTCTGGTTGGCACGTGTGGTGATGGTCTTTGTCACTGTCACATCATCAATGCACTTCTTGATATATGCACTCACTGTTTCAGTGTACTCATGCAGGTTGGTGCTGTTGTTGTAGGTGGCTGCCTCTTTAAACATGCTCCAGTCTGTAGTCTGAAAGCAGTCCTGCAGTGCTGAGGTAGCATCATCCGGCCAGACTGTGATGAGTTTTTGAACCGGTTTGGTGAGTTTCAACAGTGGATTGTATGCTGGGATTAGCATAACAGAGATGTGATCGGAGTACCCGAGGTGGGGGCGGGGTTCAGCCCTGTACGCGTCTTTCTGTGTTGTGTAAACAAAGTCCAGTGTGTTATTTCCCCTTGTAGCAAAGTTCACATGTTGGTAGAACTTTGGCAAGACTGTCTTTAAGTTTGCGTGGTTAAAATCCCCGGCTATGATGAAAAAGCCGTTGGGGTTGTTTGTTTGTTGATCGCTGATGGCGCTGTACAGCTCGCAAAGCGCGTCCTTAGCGTTTGCACACGGTTGGATGTAAACCGCGACAATAACAATGGCCGTGAACTCCCGCGGGAGATAGAACGGTCTGCACTTCACAAACATCACCTCCACCAGCGACGAACAGTGTTTAGTCACTACCGCAGCATTATTACACCATTCTCTGTTGACGTACACACACAAGCCGCCCCCGCGAGTCTTACCAGACAGTAATGAATCCCTGTCCGCTCGGTAGCAGGTTAGTCCGTGCAGCTGAATGGCGGAGTCCGGGATGTTGTCGTTTAGCCATGTTTCAGTAAAAACAAACACACAGCAATCCCTTGACTCATGCTGTGTAGACCGACTGAGTTGAATTGAGTCCAGTTTATTTACCAATGAGCGAACGTTTGTTGATGGGATCGCTGGTCTGGTGGGGTTAGCCCTTAGCCTAGCTTGTACACCCCCGCGCTTGCCACGTTTCTGTCCCCTCTCACAGCGCCGGCGCCGGCGGCTTGTGCGGGTAGCATCAGTGGACGGGGCTGAGGTCTCAGGGTTCGGCTTCAGCAGCAGGCAGAGGCCTCGTAGCTTCTCGGTGGTCGCCGGTGAAAGCTGATGTTTGTACGCACTACCGATTTCCAAAAGGCTCTAGCGATCATATTTGTGTTTCCGAGCGTTTATCTGTTGATTTTGCGGAGAAATTAAACTGTTTGAAGATGAAGAGACGAGACTAACAGACATAAAAACACCATTTTTCGGACCCTAGAGTAGCCGCTGCGTCCAACCACGCCGCCATCTTTTTTCCGCCCAAGATGAATTCTGTGTCTCCATCAGCATCAGTCAGGTGTAAAGCTGGCAATACTTCGCAAAGTGGCCCTGTGGCAGCAAGGTTTATATAGATGCCAAACAGGAAGTAAGTTCAGAGTTCAGGGTTCAAAGTTCAGAGTTCAGCAGAGGGAGCATGAGCAGTCAGTATTCCGGTGAGGGCTGGCGTGATGTTACAGAATAACTCATGTTGCTGACTGAAGATCTATTTTATATATAGACTTCACATACTTGACCATTTTAGTTAGTTTAAAATGCCTAGCATAACAATACTACATGAAACACTAAAGCATATTACAGCACACTTGTCTGAAGGGTTACAATAATTTAGTGTTAGCTTGTTTGTAAAAGGTCAGTTCAGATTAAAGATAAAGATTTCCAGTAAGCTGTTGTGAGGATACAAGAAATTGTGTCGTCTTTATGAATAAAATATATGCAAAGTAATGATAAAATTCATAAAATATTGTACATATTTTATGGTTCTTAAAATGAGGTTCTAAGCATTTCAACACTGATGGCACATGAGGACTTAAAATGAATTATTATCCTGTGTCTCCTCTACTGGACAAAATACAGCTAATACAGCCAAATAATTGGCAACTACAGCCTTCATCTGAAATGATGATAGATATCTAGTGGCCAGTTGCTGCAATTTTCATAAACAATTTAACTTTGGGCAATAATTTGCAATCAAACTCCAGGGAATCTTTCAGCACTGGTTTGGCTCATATAGGTTGAGGAAAAGGAGGTTTTGAAAAAGAAGGTTTTAAAAAAAATCAAAATGGCAGTTTTTCAGCAGAAATGAAAATGGAAATATATTTTGTTTGGCTTTGTGGACATCTCTGATAATGAGATTAGGAAAAGCAAGAAAACACAAGTAAAGCCAATTATAACACAATAAGACATTTTATAACTTTGACCAATAGGTGTCGATGTCACCAAATTGTTATTAGACTGGATGTTGTGACACCTACAAAGTTTCATAGTAGGTTTATGAAGGGTATATGGGATGGGTATAAGGGATTTGCAATAGTACTGTGAAATACACACAACACACAAATGTAAAATACATACATAAAATATATAAAATAACTGACGATTACACAATGAAGAAAAATGGAAGACAATTGGAGACGCAAAAAGGAGAAGCAAAACAGAAGTATTTTTAGCTAAGTTAGATGTCAGCAGTCTCACAGTAAGCAAGCAAACAGAGTGGCAAGGAACCAAAACTCCAAGGGTGTATAGATGGAGAAACAGGCTCAACGGGGAGGCCCAGTTCTCCTCTGGCATGTTAAAGCTGCAATTTGTTATCTTCTTGGATATGAACAGAGGGTTGATTATAATGATTTATAATTATTTATTGATAAGAAACTGTTGGTTTTAATTATATCTGACAATATTTCAAGCACTGATAAATATTACCAACAGAAATAGTGACAGAAGAATAATGTTACTAATTACAGCTATAACAGCACACTGCTGTGACTAACCAGGGAACAAAATATAGAAACTAACTAGGCTGGAGGTGTAGGCATGTATATAATGGTTAGTGTACTAAAGAAGACCATGAAAACCTGATGATCTGTCACAGGGGTTGTACCATCCTGTCCCCCATCATCTGGTCCCAATAAAGTTCGGATCCAGCTGACTAGACTTGGTGTGGAACCAGTACATCTGTACCTATGAGCAGTGTCCCCGATTCTGGGTTACGAAAGTAATGCAGTCTAATAATCCCTTAAGGGATTTGAACAATAAATCCGTAGGACTATGAGTAGGCTAGATTAAAGAGGTGGGTCTTTAATCTAGATTTAAACTGACATAATGTATCTGCCTCCCGGACAGTACTGGGAAAACTGTTCCAGAGTTTTGGCGCCAAATACGAAAAGGATCTACCACCAGCGCTTGATTTTAAAATTCTGGGTATTATCAAATGGCCACAATTGTCAGATCGCAATGATTGTGAAGGACTGTAATAAGAGAGGAGCACGCTTAGGTATAGAGGAGCTAAGCCATTCAGGGCCTTGTAGGTAATCAGCAAAATGTAGAAGTTTATTCAATGCTTGATAGGCAGCCGGTGCAGTGTGGACAAAACTGGGCTAATATGGTCATACTTATTCATTCTCGTGAGAACTCTGGCTGCTGCATTCTGAACCAGCTGGAATTTTTGTATTAATCCTGCAGGGCAGCCAAGTAGGGCATTGCAATAATCAAGCCTTGATATCATGAATGCATTAATTAATTTTTCAGTGTCTGACTTAGAGAGCATATGTCATAGTTTTGATATATTTTTGAAGTGGAAAAATGCAGTTTTACAAATATTGGAAATGTGGTTTTAAAAGGACAAATTGCTATCAAAACAATTACACCCAGATTCTTGGCTAATGGAGCAGGCTTTATAGAGCATCCATCAAGAATGAGACAGTGTTCAAGGTTGTTCTGTGTGGAAGATTTTGGTCCAGTAGGTAAAACTTCTGCTTTGTCTGAATGTAGTAGTAGAAAGTTGCTAGTCATCCAAGTTTTTATATCGACTATACATTCTGTATAGTGAATTTGGTGAATTTATGCGTCTCATCGGGCCTAGAAGAAATGTACAGCTGAGTATCTTCAGCATAACAGCGAAAACTAAGTCCATGTCTCTTAATAATTGCTCCTAGAGGTAGCATGTACAGGGTGAAAAGCCCAAGTACTGAGCCCTGTGATACTTCATACTGAACTTGTGATCATGACACCTTTTCACTCTCAGCAACAAACTGGCAGTGCATTTTATTTTTTTTAAAATTTTTTTTTTTTTTTTTTTTTTTTATTTTTTTTTTTTTTTTTTTTAAAATAAAAAAATAAAAAATAAAAAAAAAAAAAAAAAAAAAAAAAAAAAAAAAAAATTTTTTTTTTTTTATTAAAAAATTTTTTTTTTTTTTTTTTTTTTTTTTTTTTTTTTTTTTTTTTTTTTTTTATTAAAATATTTTTGGTGTTTGTTTTTTTTTTTTTTTTTTTTTTTTTTATATTTTTTTTTTTTTTTTTTGTTTTTTTTTTTTTTTTTTTTTTTTTTTTTTTTTTTTTTTTTTTTTTTTTTTTTTTTTTTAATTTTTTTTTTTTTTTTTTTTTTTTTTTTTTTTTTTTTTTTTTTTTTTTTTTTTTTTTTTTTTTTTTTTTTTTTTTAAAATTAATTTTTTTTTTTTTTTTTTTTTTTTTTTTTTTCAGTTTTGTTTGCATCCAATTACGTTCCATTATCAGGGTTGCTCTTTTAGGGTGTGGATATGCTTGTTATACCATGGCTGCTGTCTCTTATCTTTTTTAACCATAGAGGAGCAACTTTGTCTAAGGTGTTAGAAAAGAGACAGTTAACATTTTCTGTTGTGCTATCAAGGTTTTCAAAATTATCTGTTACGGTAAGGAATTGAGACAGTTCAGGTAGATTGTTGATCTTGATTGTTGAAAAAATCTTTAGTGGCAGAATTTAGTGGTTATTGTTCTACTGTATTTGTAACAAGGAGCTGATTTTGCAACCATAGGTCAAATGTATTATACAGGGCACCAAATAATGATCAGAAATGTCGTTGCTCTGCTGCAGAATATTAATGTCATTAACATTTACAACGTAGACCAGTACTAAATCTAAGGTATGATTACAACAATGAGTGGGTCCCGACACGTGTTGTGAGACAATAGAGTTCAAAATGTCTTTGAAAGCCAACCCCAATGCACCCTTTTCATTATCCACGTGGATGTTAAAATCACTGTAACATCACGCCAGCAGAGGGAGCCCTCACCGGAATACTGACTGCTCATGCTCCCTCTGCTGAACTCTGAACTTTGAACTATGAACTTACTTCCTGTTTGGCAGCTATATAAACCTTGCTGCCACATGGCCACGTTGCGAAGTATTGCCAGCTTAACACCTGACTACTAAGCATTCTCTTTTACTGCCTGCTTTCCTGTGTTACCTATTGTTTGGTTCTCGTTTTCTGATTTTTACCTAGCCCCTTTGTTTGACACCTGGATCGGACTGTTTGTTTAGATATTGATTCTCTGCCTGGATTTACGACCTCTGATTTACGTCTCTCCCTTTTGTTGTGTTGCATGGTTGGACTGTCTATGTTTATTACGACCCTTTGCTTGTACTTTCGACTTTGATTATGGATAACCCCAATAAACATCCGCAACTGATCCTGCTTCAGCTTCTGCCTCAGCCCCCTTACAGAATACTTCGCCTACCCTCAATCCAGCGGATGTTTCACAGCTGCAAGCTGCATTTGTCTACCAGGGAGAACTATTACGCAGCTACCACGAACAGCTAGCTAACTTACAGGCATCGAATGAACTACTGCTCCAGCGACTTTGCTCTCCTCCTTCCACCAGCACGGTAAAACTTGCTCTTCCCGATAAGTTTGATGGTTCTGCAGAACGGTGTAAAGGGTTCATTCGACAAGTACGCACTTATTTGGAATCGTTGGGGGATCAGTCTCATGCTAGTTCTGATCAATGCTCTTTATCATGTCACTATTATCTGGCAAGGCTATTGATTGGGCTGCTGCGGTTTGGGAGACGGACGAACAGTTTAGATCTTCACCTGAGTATTTTTTGCAACAACTCCGAGAAGTATTTGAATATCCTGCTGGGGGTCGGGATGTTTCGCCTCGTCTTTTACACCTTTCTCAAGGCTCACATAGTGCAGCAGAGCACGCAGTTGAATTCAGGACTCTTGCAGCTCAGAGTGGATGGAATGATGCTGCACTTAAAGGGGTGTTTCGGGAAAGCCTATGTCCCCAATTGCAGTTGGAGATGGCATGTCGAGGTGAGGAATCTTCTTCAATGACTTTGTTAACATGACTGTTAAGATTGATAATTTGCTCAGGAACTAACCTAAACCCAAGCAAGCGCATGCATCCCACCTTATGTCACGACCTGCACTTCGAATCCTGAGGCACCATGTGTTACCAAGCCCATGCAAGTAGGGATCTACCAGGCTGTCTGAGGACGAGCGTAGACGAAGGTTCATCAACAACCTCTGCTTTTATTGTGGTGAACCAGGTCATCATAAGTCACAGTGTCCTCAAAAGACCCGGAGGTCCCTCACAGCACAAGACCGGGTGAATGTGGATACCTTTTTCACAAAATCCAGTTAAAGTCTTCACATTACCCGTACAGATTTCTACCGAAAGTGGTTCTTTTATGTTGACAGCATTAGTAGATTCCGCGCCGCTCTCAACCTCATCAACTCGAAAAATCGCCCGGAAACATCAACTACCCACCATTCCATGCTTTCCACCTATCAGTATTACGGCTGTCAATAACCAACCCATCAAAGGAGGAGTTCTGGAACAGACCCGATCACTGAAAATGCAGATTGGGGTTTTTCATGAAGAGAACATCTCTATATCTGATCGACTCACCCAAATATGAAATAATTTTAGGAATGCCATGGCTAAGTTGCCACGATCCCCACATCTCCTGGCGCACGGGTGAGCTGACCCACTGGTCTCCATTCTGTTTTAGTCACTGTCTAACCCTTAACAGTCCAGTCCATGTCTGTCCACAAGCATGGGGAGCCCTCCGAGCCTGACCCAACCAAAGATCCCCAAGGTTTATAACGAGCTTTTGGAGGTCTTCAGCAAGGTTAAAGCCACACAGTTACCACCACATCGGCACTGGGACTGTGCTATAGACCTTCTTCCCAACATGTGTCCTCCCAAAAGCAAAGTCTACCCGCTGTCACGCCAAGAAGCACAGGCTATGGAGGACTACATCAAGGAGGCTCTGGAAGCTGGCTTTATCCGTCCTTCTACTTCTCGTTCCTTTTCTTGGAGAAGAAGGATGGGGGTCTGCGTCCGTGCATCGACTACAGAGGCCTCAATAATGTCACTGTTAAATTCAGGTATCCACTGCCTCTAGTCCCTTCTGCCCTAGAACAACTCAGGAAGGCCAAAATTTTTACTAAACTCGACTTGAGAAACGCTTATAACCTGATACGCATCAGGGACGGAGATGAGTGGAAGACAGCTTTTCTCACGACCAGGGGCACTACGAATACCTGGTTATGCCCTTTGGCCTTGCCAATGCCCCAGCCGTCTTCCAATCCTTCATAAATGAAGTCTTCAAAGATGTCCTCCACAAGTATGTCATCGCATATCTTGACGACATCCTAATCTATTCCCTGAATGAAGAGGATCATGTCACTCACGTCAAGAGTGTTCTTTCCAAGCTTCTCAATCACCAACTCTATGTCAAGACTGAAAAATGTGAGTTTCATGTGAAGCAGACAACATTCCTGGGGTACAACATCAGCCACCAGGGCGTTGAAATGGATGCTTCTAAGGTAACCGCCGCCACTGAGTGGCCGCAGCCCTCCACGTTGAAAGAATTGCAGAGGTTCCTGGGCTTTGCTAACTTCTATCGACGCTTCATTAGGAACTACAGTTCTATTGCTGCACCTCTCACCTCATTACTCAAGGGAAAACCCAAGAAATTGTCATGGAACGCTCCGCCAATGCAGCCTTCCAAAAGCTCAAGACCAGCTTCACGACGGCCCCCATCCTTAAACATCCAGATCCAGAACTCCCCTTCATTGTGGAGGTAGATGCTTCTGACTGCGGGATTGAGCCGTGCTCTCTCAACGCCACGGACAACCTCCCAAGCTTTTCCCTGTGCCTTCTTCTCTCGGAAGCTAACCCCGCTGAGTTTAATTATGATGTGGGAAACAAAGAGCTTCTGTCAATGAAGGCTGCCATGGAAGAGTGGAGACATTGGCTCGAGGGGGCAGCTCATCCTTTTCAAGTGATCACGGACCATAAGAACCAAGAGATCGGCAGGTACCTGCGGACTTACTGCAGCCGCGAACAACATCGCTGGGCTGAATTTCTCCCTTGGACCGAGTATGCCCAGAACTCACTCACGCACTCCTCTACAGGACTCACACCATTTCAATGTGTGCTGGGTTACCAGCCTCCCCTGTTCCCGTGGTCAGGAGAACCATCGTCTGTGCCTGCTGTTAACGACTGGATTCGTAACAGTGAGAGGGTGTGGGACAGTGCCCATGTACGGCTTCAACGCGCTGTGAGGAGGCAGGAGATTAACGCTAACCATCACCGTCGCCCCACACCCTCCATACCAACCTGGACAAAGGGTCTGGCTCTCCACGAGGGATCTCAATCTACGTCTGCCGAGCAGGAAGCCTCTCCCAGGTATGTTGGCCCATTTAAAATCATAAGACAGATTAATGAGGTCACTTACCAATTAGAGCTTCCTGCTGACTACCGCATCTCTCCTTCTTTTTCATGTGTCACTCCTCAAACCTTTCCACCGGGACGCTGACCCCGAGGCCATATTGCAGGAGCCACCGCCACCGCTGGACATTGGCGGAACGCCGGCCTACAAGGTGAACGCCCTGCTTGACTCACGGCGGGGGGGGGGTTGGTTTACAATACCTGGTGGATTGGGAGGGATCCGGCCCAGAGGAGAGATCGTGGGTAGCGGCAGTGGACATTCTGGATCCCTCGCTCACGGAGGAGTTTCATCGAGCCAGACCTGACCGTCCAGCACCACGTCCACGGGACGCCACGAGAGCACCTGGAGGTGCTCCTAGAGGGGGGTTCTGTAACATCACGCCAGCAGAGGGAGCCCTCACCGAATACTGACTGCTCATGCTCCCTCTGCTGAACTCTGAACTTTGAACTATGAACTTACTTCCTGTTTGGCAGCTATATAAACCTTGCTGCCACATGGCCACATTATTGCCAGCTTAACACCTGACTACTAAGCATCCTCTTTTACTGCCTGCTTTCCTGTGTTACCTATTGTTTGGTTCTCGTTTTCTGATTTTTGCCTAGCCCCTTTGTTTGACACCTGGATCGGACTGTTTGTTTAGATATTGATTCTCTGCCTGGATTTCATTCCACTCTCTGATTTACGCCTCTCCCTTTTGTTGTGTTGCATGGTTGGACTGTCTATGTTTATTACGACCCTTTGCTTGTACTTTCGACTTTGATTATGGATAACCCCAATAAACATCCGCAACTGGATCCTGCTTCAGCTTCTGCCTCAACCCCCTTACAATCACCAACAATTAAGACTTGATCTGTGGCCAATACTACGTAATGATAAAAAGTCAGCAAATTCTTTGATAAATCAAATTCTTTGATTCTTTGTCTGTGTGGTATCCTGGTGGTCTGTAGACAGTAGCCAGTAGAAATGACAAACTCATAAAAATGACAACTTATTATTTACACCAGATGAAGTTATATTGAGCACCATTACTTCAAAAAAGTTGTATCTGAAGTCAGATCTGTGGGTAACTGTAAAGTATTCCTATAAAGTGCAGAAACACCTCCCCTTTTGCCTTTGGGGGATATATTCATTTAAAGTAATTTAGTCGTCTTGTTTTAGCCATGTTATAGGTTATAATCTGTGATATCATTCACAAAAATGCTTTCATAGAGAGAGATCAAGCCTTATTAATTGTTTGTCTGTATTATGTATCTGTTTTTATTTCTTTAACATTGATTAAACTGCCATTTAATTGATCATGCTTTTTTGTATTTACCAGTCCGGGGGACAGACACAGTCTCTATATTATAATATTTAGATGATTCTGTCATTGAAACACCAGGCTCCACCCCCAGTCAGCGATCCCATTCACCCAAATACTAATCACATTCACCTGTTCATCATTTCACAATCACCACCTGCACTATAAGAGCACACACTTCCCTTAGGCACATTGTCTGGTCTCCAATTGAAAAAGGACTCATTCCCATGCAAGCTACTGATCTCCACCATCTCCATTGTTTTCTCTGTGTTCTCCAGTGTCTATGTGTGCTCCAGTGTTTTCCCAGTCCGCTCTCTTATCAGTTCCTGGAAACCATCTCCTCTGACTCCCACTATCTGGTAAAGACATCAACTACGTTACAGATCTGTCTCCGTTTACTCAAGGCCAATTATACTATTGCTACTCGCCTGTTTCCCTTTTCTCCGTTAACATCTCAATAAAACCCCCTGTTTGGTACTTACACATCTGTGTTCCCGAGTCTGCTTCCTACTGAAAGGGCTAAAATCTTCTTTATCATCTTGCTGTAAACGGGTTGAGCACTCCAGTGGGTGGAGTCATTGTGGCAGCAAAATGGACCGGTCACTCACTTATTCCACACTTATTCCATCTCAAACAAGGAAAGAAATCTATACAAGACTATGCCCTTTGTTTTCGAACCCTAGCTGCCACCAGCGGATGGAACAAGTGCTCCCTGTTAATAACATATTGTCAGGGACTGGAGCCCTCTCTGCGGTTGCATCTCCCCTCCTATGATGACAACATTGGGTTAGAGTGCTTCATTCAATTCTCAATATGAGTGGCAAACCATATACAAAGCTGTACAGAGGAAAGTAAGTGCCATAATCCATTGTTCTCCATCCTCCAGCCAGAGTTTCTCAGTCCTCCAGAACCCACCTTTGAGCTCATGCAGCTAGACACTATACTAGACTGTCCTCGGCAGAACGTCAATGTTGGCTGACCCAGAAACTCTGCTTATACTGTGGACAACCGGGACATGTGTTACAGACATGTTCCATTCGTCCTCTACAACCCATGGTGAGTGTGTGTAAGATTTTAGCAATCTGTGTTTGTATTAGTCACATCAAAATGCTGAATTGAGCAATTGTAGAGGATGTGGTGAGGAGACCTTTGCCAGAGTGCTCTGGGGAGCCAAACACACAAACACCAGAGTGTATTGTATCAAGCTCTCTTTATTTCCTCAAAACAGCAGGTTATATAGAACATGTCAACATGTACTGCACCCAACACATGACCAATCATCTGTCCTAGGCTCACATCTTCCATATATGGTTATAAAATATCTAGAGACATTTCTTCTCATCTTGTCCTTATCTTCATGGAACATCTTCTGGGGCACGGTGCACTTACACTTGCATATTTCTCACAGTAAAATACAGAATACTTATCTATTTCTCACAGTAAAATATAAACACTTATCTGTCCTTAAGGGACTAAATATCACCTATGACACTTAGGACTATTAATACTTATGAGTGCAGGAACCAAATAATCTAACAGTGTGGTTTCTTCCTTCCCAGTCAATGTGCATCCCTTAACCACCGTTGTTTAACTCACTACTTCTCACCAATGTATTACAGTCGATGCCCTCCTTACATCGATGCCCTCCCTTTGCGACTCATCTCCACTGACTTATGCAATCATTTTCAACTCAAGAAAAGGCTCAACAGCATCTCATACAAAGTCCAGTCAATAACAGGAACTCCTCTCTGCCGAGGACAAGTTCGCTACTGCATGGGTCCCATCACACTGCAAATCAGACAGCTCCACGTCAAGGAGATCTGTTTCCTGTTTTTTTCTCAGAGGTCCTCCAATGGCTCAGTGAACACCAACTATATCTCAAGGCAGAGAAACGCCTTTCACTAGTCATCAATTCGATTCCTGGGTTATGAAATCAACACTCAAGGGATCAAGATGGACAAGGGGAAGGTGAAAGCCATCCATTCCTGGCCAACTCCCACCAGTATCAAAGGGCTCCAACATTTCCTAGGTTTCTCCAATTTCTAGCGTCATCTCATTTACTGCTCTGCATAACTGCATAACTGCTCTCCTTACCAATCTCCTGAAAGGCAAGCCCAAGTCTCTGTCCTGGAATCCTGAGGGCACTGAAGCCCTGAACACCCTTCAAAAGGCGTTTACATCAGCTTCACTTCTGGTCCACCCTGACCCATTAAAACCATTTGTTGTGGAGGTGCACGCTTTAATGTCTGGAGTGGGGGCCATGCTTTCCCAGCAGCAGGGGACTCCTCCTCGACTCCACCCATGTGCCTTCTTCTCCAAAAAACTTTCCCTGGCAGAGCAGAACTATGACATCGGCAACAGGGAACTCCTCACCATCAAGGTAGCTCTTGAGGAGTGGAGGCACTGGCTGGAGGGAGCCCACCATCTATTTGTGGTGTTTACTGATCATCGCAACTTGGAATATCTGAAAGAGGCCAAGAGACTCAATCCCCGACAGGCTAGGTGGGCTCCCTTTTTCACATGATTCAGTTTTACTATTTCCTATCCTTCAGGGACCAAAAATACCAAAGCGGACACTCTCTCTGGACTCTGGACCCATTCTGCCTCCCAGTCTAATTGTAAGTCCCTTCCAATGGTCCCTGGACTCCCACTATCTGGTAAAGACATCAACTACTGTTTGGTACTAGTTACCCATCTGTGTTCCCAAGTCTGCTTCCGTTACAGATTCTATATGTTGTAAACTATGTGACATCTGTGACATGATGGCTAGCACACGATTGGTTAAGCCAGTCTGTCTGCTTCCTGACCTGGGCCCCAGTTAGTCATGTCAGGGGTAGTAAAAGAGGAGGAATCAATTGCAGGGATAACAATGATATGAGTCTGAGAAAAAACACAAAACAGAATCTCGGGAGAAACTGTTAGGTCACTGTACAAAGGGAAGTCAGGTGGGATTCCAGCCAGATACGTAGTAGTATGTCAGCCTTGAATGAATGGCAGAGAAACACAGTCCAAGGGCAACTAGACGAGCAAGCTCACCAATGGGCTCCATGGAGAAAAAACAGCAGAGCACTGATCTGGCACCTCTTTGGGTCCTCCCGACAGGAGGAGCGCCAGCCCGTGAAAGGACACCACTTCAAGGTGTAGAGCTGCCTCATAGAGGGGGCTCTTGTCTGAGTGATAGAGTCAACACTGAATACATGACAGGTATTCCGTGTCATGTCCAGAGGTCAGACATGGAGACTCCAGAGGTCTTGTCTGGGACTGCTGACTGTGCCTTGCCCCTGACTGAGAAGATCCTGGCTCAGGGGAATGTGCCAGGAGGGAGCAACTGTGAGGAGCATGAGCTCTGAGAACCAGGCCTGACTGGTCCAGAATGGGGCCACCAAAATGACCTGGTGCTATTCCTTCCTGACCTTGCTCAGATGTCGCGGCCAGTCATGTGCTAGAGCATGCATGCCGAGGGAAGCCTCGGCCAGGGAGTACCATAGCAGGCCGATGGAGTCAACAGTGGCCTTTATCCACTGCTGACTCCAAAGCAGGAGGCGACAAGCAAGCTGTGACATGCGATGTGACCACACACCACCTTGGTGGTTAATATAGGCCACTGTTGCTGTGTTGTCTGTCTGGATCAACATGTTTGCCTTGGATCAAAGGTAAAAACCTCTGCAGGGCAAACAGAACTGCAAGCTGCTCCAGGCAATTTATATGCCAACGCAGGTGGTGCTCTGTTCAGATCACCAACACTGTGTTCTCACTGCATACGGTGCCCCAGCTCGTTTTCGACGCATCGGTTGTAACAATCACGCATCTGAGGACCTGTCCTAGGGGAACACCTGCCGGTGGAAAGTCAGGTGAGACCATGGACTGAAGTTTCAGTGACAATGAAGGAAATATGCTCTTTAGGCTTGTGTTATTACAACAATAATAATGATAATTTGAGTTGTCAAGTCGGATTTTGTGGAAAATGTTAGCTTTTGACTTATAAAAAAGTATGTAAAGGAACCTGCTTTTTTTTTTTTTAAACGGAGATGGCGACAGAGAGGAAGAAGTTGCCAACATCCAACCAGGCCAACATCCAAATGTGACGTCAGAAGCCACGCCCATGTCCAAATATGTCACTTTTTATTAACATAAATAAATAAATACATAATAATAACAATAATAATAAATAATATTAATAAAAGTGAATTATAATATATAAATATATAAATGAATAAGGTAAGGTATAAAGGTTTTAATTAACAATTAGCCTAACTTTAATCAACCAATGCAAGCATGTTTACGGGAGGTTATTGTCATACAAGTAATTTCTTGATCAGTTTCAGTTTCCCAAAATAAACAGGAATTGCCATAATTATTGGTTCAATTCCTTCAGGGGTTGTTGTCTTATAGAATAATGCTCTTTTTTGTCACCTGTATCACCTAATTTAGTTGACACTCCTGTTGGCAAATTGTGTTTTGCTTCTGCAAAAATAATAATAGATTAGTCTGCTCTTTATTTTAGCAGGACATTGTTACCATTCCATTTGTAATGGCTTCTTGGAATAATGAAGTGGTATTTGCTGGAAGAAGATGTGGAAGCATTCATACTATTTCATTTTGGCAAGATATGTTAGGATTTATAAAAATTGAAATCTATAATGAATGTACATTGTACTTGAAATAAATAGCACTAGGCTTTGTTGAGTATGATAAAAATAAGACAATTTTTTATAATTAACTTATTTAACTTATTAATTAACTTAATTAATCTTATGTCTTGCTAAATTTTAAAATATTCTATAATATATAATTTGGTAACGTGTTCAGAATGTTGTTGTGGTATGGATCATGTGTTTATTGTTAAAGTTGCACTTTATTCCTTTTTGTGTTTGAATTGTTATTGGATGTCCAACTGTATATGAAACGAGGCTCCACCCCCTGGTGTGTGGTAAGGGGAAACTGAGAGAAGGGGGGCAGAAGAGTGCCTCGCTGGTTCAAGTGCGGTTCTATAAATAAGTCGGGGTGTGTACGGCGTGGGTTGTGGCCGACAACAGCCCAAATAAACACCCCTTTGCATTACAAACGCCTCGTCCTTGTCTGAGAACGTTACAATATAACAACTTGAGACCTTTATTTTCTAATTTTATAAGAGCGTTTAAACAGTACATCACGTTAATCACATTTTCAAAAAAAAATGGTTGTAAAAACTGTATTTGTATTTCTTTTTCCTACTTTAGTGACATGCATTAATTTGTTTTTATCCCCCATTTTGTTTTTGTTTCTTTGTTGCTTTCTTTACCTTTCTAAACCTGTATATTTTCTGTTTATTGTTTTTGTAAATCACTAATATACTGTCAAAATTTGGTTTGACGAAAGCCAAGCCCTACATGGATTGCAGCTTTAAAAAAAATGATGGCGATGCTCGTGACGCGTTAGTGGTGCGTCGCCGCGCATGCGAGCTGTGTTCGTCCCGGTGTGTGTATGATGGCGGCGTATGTGGAGATACTGAAGAGCGAGTTTCCGCAGATCGACTCCGAACTCTTCGACTATATCACCGGTACCGTACATAAACACTACACTGAACTCTTTGACTTCATCACCGGAAACGTACATACACATATAACACTGTGTTCAGTAATAGTGTCCGATCCCGTGCTAGTTACATGCGTTTGATGAATGTGTATAATTGTGTTGTGTGGAGCGTGAATGAGTTTTAAACATGACCTTAAATACTGCAGTTATCAACAATATCATGATGAATGCAGTACGTCTTCATATGTGTGAAATAAAGCCGAAGTGAAGTTTGATACCCGTCTTCTCATTCCCAGTCAGTCTGTTCACTGTTCAGTTTAATTGTAATTTAATTTCTGCAATAAGTATTGACGCAAAGTAGCTTCACGGAAATAGAAATGTTATTACCAAAGAAAGAAAAATAATATTTTAATCATAGTGTCAATGTTTTTACTAACTATTAGTAATTCATTACATACTCCCCACTGAGCTAACTAAAGGAGAAGCAGAATTTATATGCAGTCCAGGTAATATTCATACAGTGAAATCAAACCTCCAGAAGCTGAAGTGATTGAGAAGCTGTTTTCCTGTGTGATATTAACATGATATTAGAATAGCCAGTGCCTGTTTTACTGAACAGTACAGTAACATCAGGGTTATAAAACAGATCATGTGACTGAAAACAGTCAAGAAAACTGAGAGATGATTATGGTGATGATGATGGATTTTTTTGTTTCATTTAGAGAATTTGTGAACTAATCAAAACAACTTCAGTTAATTGGTAAAAATGAGCCACATAACAAACACGCTGCCACGTCAGACAAACATGTATCTGCATGGACAGACTATCTGTTGTATCCCGTAACATGTTTTTCCAGACTGTTCTTTCTTACTGGAATAGTGAACTGCTCTGAATCAGAATGAGTTTGATGCTGATGTTTGATGTGTTCTGCACATCTTACTCTGATTTGGATCAGTTCATCCAAGTGTCTGTGGGACTGCAGACCTACATTACATGTTTTAACTTCTTTTGAAAAGGTTCAGTCTGTTACAGTTTTTTTTGTGCTGTATGCATCTTGCAGGTGTGTTGGACAGTGGAGGTTCAGACTTTGAAGATGCAGAGGAAGTGTTTGAAGCCATTGGTGGGGTTTTACAAGAGATCGGTGACAAGAACGAAGATGATATCCGAGAGATTTGCTTCCAGATGTTTAACACACTCCAGCTGTGAGTGACATTGATCCAACTTGCTGTTTCATGCTCTGTCTGAATGATATCAGGCCTGTCAACTGTTTATGCTGTTTACAGCTTGTGAGGTACTGCTTTCTCTACATTACTAAAGGCACTAGCTGTGTTTACATGGACCCTAATAATCAGATCATAATAGGACTAGAAGCACAATCAGATAAAAAAAGTCACTTGTAAACATGTGAATCAGAATGAGTTGGCTAGATCTGATCAAAATGTGATTTGGATTGTAAGGGGTGGTTTAAACCTTTTCTAATCCAATTGAGAGGACATGTAAATACTTAATCGGATTTAAAATTATATTGCATGTGCAATGATGTACAAATCACGTAGACATGTGGCGCATGGCTGTTGTTGTCAAAGATAAGATGGTGAAGCAAAACTGAAATGGGTAAATGTTAAGTGCTATTAAAAATGCAAAAAAGAAGCAATGGCAAACGTGTGGGAAATGTGTATTCGTGCATGTCAAAAGATCAAATCCGATTCTGAGCTTGTGTCATCAACCCGATTACTTCATTCCCCATCCATGTAAACACTATTGGGATTCATCAATCTGACTGATTTCATTGCGATTGAAACTAAGTGTTCATGTAAATGCAGCTACTGTTACAACAAATTTGACAAAAGAAAGCAAAACAAAACTGCAGTTTTACACCAAAAGTGAAGCAGATGATCATCTTCAGATAATTCATACCTGCACAACAGGTGGTGCTTATGAATAAATATTACTCCTGTACACACGATCCAGATGATCCACTCTCTTATTAGCTGCTTTTTTCATTCAAGTCATTTTTTAAATAAAAAATTTGTTTTGAGACATAAAATGAAAGATGTTGGAACAATTACATGACTACAATTACATTTAAAATTACACGTCTACAATTAAATATTTAAATTTATATATTTTAATTTATATTTAGATCACCAGTCAAGTGACCCTAAACTGTTAACGAACAGTGTGTGTTAACCAAGCTACAGTGTTTGTTACTGCTCCAAATATGTCACTTTCACTTTTTTCACTTTTGAATACAACAAAAGGGTCAATATTTTATTTTTATTGTCTCATATACAATAACAGCTTCTATCTTGACTAAATAAAAGATTAGATGGCACCTTTACACAGGGTTCATACAGGTGCTTAAAATTCTTGAAAATTAAATTTTTAAAGCAGTTGTTTCAAGGGGGCTTAAATTTTGGATAAAGTGCTCGAACCTGACTTGAATTTATTAAATTGCTTTATTAATAATTCGCAATCTGGCTGAATAGTTTGCTTTGTACATAAAAAGCCCCGACTCTGAGTCTGTGCATATTGCATGAGCTGCCTGCCTGTTTTCGTGCATGTGCACGTGCCAGTGTTGCCCACTATTTTAAATGGAAAGTACCTAAAGCCTGCTTTAAAAGTCCCCAAATGTCACCAGATGATGTCACAGTGTCATAGTCTAGTGTTGGGAGCTGTTTCATTTATATTTACATTTAGCAGACGCTTTTATCCAAAGCGATTTACATAGTGAGGAAACCACTGTTTCTCTCCTGCTTTCTGTGCTCATGTACATTTAAATACAGACGAATGATCAACAAAGTGGTCCTCGTTTACATATTAAAGACAACAGCTGAGCAGTGATTACAGATTCAGGTTTTTTATTTCTTGCATGCGAAACTACTCCTGGCTCTGCACTAACTTACCTTCACAAACTCATACACACCCACCCAGCAAATGAATGTCACATTGTAATACCCTCTTCAAAGGGCACACAATCACTTGCTCGCAGGTTCATCTTCACAATCCCTTGCTGGTGGAATGATCTTCCAAACTCTGTTCAGTCTTCTGCATCCCTCACTATATTTAAGAAAGAACTAAAAACCTGTGCCTGACACAGGTATGAAAAAATAAAAATTCTAACCTTTGACTTTTTCTCCTCTCTCCCAACATGTATTGTTTTTTATCAAGCATTGAAATGTTGGTCTTGGTATCTTCTTGGTAACTGTGTATAAATGTGTGTAATGTCCACTTCTTCGAATGTGCGAACAGTGTCTGTAATTGAAGTCAACAGTATTGGCCATTTATGTCGTAAATACAAATCATCCTTCTTAAACAGTCCACGTGGTCCTTCTCTTTTAAGCAGGAGATGGCTAGGAGTAAGGGCTTTCAAATATTAACATCTATTGATGCTCTAGATATTCCTAAATTCCTTCAAAGTGAACCAGCCAGAGGTTAAAGTTCCACTTAATTCCTTTTTAAAGCAGAAATGAATTGATCTGATTATGATTCCAGCTTTTCTTATACTCCTGCAGCTTGTGTTAGGCCCCAACAAAGTTAATGCCATTGTCTGAACAGATCTCGACTACTCCTCAACATGCAATAAATCATCTTAATGCATGGATGAGATGTCTATGTCGAGTGAAGCTGCTATTTCAAGGTGAACAGTTCATATAGTCAAATTTGAAGAATTACTCAGTTTCTTGTGGCAAATCTGCCATCTGCTGATGACCCATGGTTCCATGAAGACGACTGCAGACTACACACATGGACAAAATTCTTACAACAGTGCCTGCACCAGGGATCCAATATCTCAAATGTGCAAATTAGCAACAGAGCATTAGCGTGCAAATTAGCAACAGAGCATTAGCGTGCAAATTAGCAACAGAGCATTAGCGTGCAAATTAGCAACAGAGCATTAGCATGCAAATGACTCCACATTAGGGTTAAGAGAACTGGTTCCAGTATTTCTCACCCTTAAGGCAATGACATCAGAGGAATTTGTTAAATCAGTTTGTTCTGATCTCACATCACAATACATTTTCATCTTAGCCATTGATACAGCAATTTTAGTATCCAGCTTCATTTGCTTTATTCCTCTTGAAATCCTCCCCAATGCATGTTTCCACGATAACATTATCTGAGGTGCCAACAAAGCTGCCATTTCGTGAGCAGATGCAATGGAAGATAGGCTGGATTGAGATCCATGAGTTGTTTATTGTCCTTTTAGATGTTTTTCTAGATAAGTTGGTTGTACTTCATTTTTCACATTACCATAGTCCATATCGCGGTTCTGAGATTCACTTGTGGAACATTTATATCGAGAAATTCTTTCCAATAATCCACAATTAAATACAAGAGTAACCGTAATTTTTTGACTAATTGTAATTGAATGATGACGGTAAAAAGTTGCAATGAAATGAAACAAACTAAATGAAAAGAAATGGTCAACAGAAAGTGAGCATCCCAGCTACTCACCCCCTTCCACCCCCAAACACATGCAACTAACAATTTTAGCCGTGACTGTCCTATGACTTAATACATTAAAGACAAGTAGGTCTATATTTACAGTCCATCTGGAAAGTATTCACAGCGCTTCACCTTTTCCACATTTTATGTTACAGCCTTATTCCAAAATGGATTAAATTCATTATTTTCCTTAATTCTACAAGCAATACCCCATAATGACAGCATGAAAGAAGTTTGTTTGAAATCTTGGCAAATTTATGTACATAATGTACATAAGTATTCACAGCCTTTGCAATGACACTCAAAATTGAACTCAGGGGCATCCTGTTTTCACTGATCATCCTTGAGATGTTTCTGCAACTTGACTCTCTACCTGTGAGTAACTAGAGTCTACCTGTGGTAAATTTAGTTGATTGGACATGATTTGAAAAGGCACACACCTGTCTATATTAGGTCCCACAGTTAACAGTGCATGTCAGAGCACAAACCAAGCCATGAAGTCCAAGAAATTATATGTAGACCCCTGAGACAGGAATGTATCCAGGCACAGATCTGGGGAAGGGTACAGAAAAAGGTTTGCAGCATTGAAGGTCCCAATGAGCACAGTGGCCTCCATCATACAAAAATGGAAGAGAAGTTTGAAACCACCAGGACTTTTCTTAGAGCAGGCCACCCAGCCAAACTGAGCCATCGGGGAAGAAGGGCCTTAGTCAGGGAAGTGACCAAGAACCTGATGGTCACTCTGACAGAGCTCCAGTGTTTCTCTGTGGAGAGAGGAGAACCTTTCAGAAGAACAACCATTTCTGCAGCACTCCACCAATCAGGCCTGTATGGTAGAGTGGCCAGACAAAAGCCACTCCTCAGTAAAAGGCGTGACAGCCCACCTGGAGTTTGCCAAAAGGCACCTAAAGGACTCGTAGACCATGAGAAACAAATTTTCTGGTCTGATGAAACGAAGATTGAACTCTTTGACCTGAATAACAAATGTCATGTCTGGAGGAAACCAGGCACAACCAGCTATGGGACAACTCTGTGAATGTCCTTGAATGGCCCAGCCAAAGCCCAGACTTGAACCCGATTGAACATCTCTGGAAATGTCTGAAAATGGCTGTGCACCAACACTCCCCATCCAATCTGAGGAGCTTGAGAGGTCCTGCAAATAAGAATGGGATAAACTCCCCATAAATAGGTGTGCCAAGCTTGTAGCATCATATAATGAATTTAATCCATTTTGGAATAAGGCTGTAACATAAAATGTGGAGAAGGTGAATGGCTGTAAATGCTTTCTGGATGCACTGTAATTATCTTTTTTTTTAGATCAAGTGTTTGATTTGTTCACATCAGCTGGTTTATAATAATAATACTTCAACTATGTTGAGGCATTTTCGTGCAGAGCAAGTACAAGATCCTTTGTCCAAATTGTAGCCATCAGCCTGGTTGAAAGCCAACTTGTTCTTTTATTCAGTTTTTAATTCAAATTTTCAAGTATTAGAAAAATTAAGTGGTTTAAAGCTGTTGTTATTGGCAATTATGCTTATACATTTAAATACGCTTCAAGTAATGAACATTTATCAATACAACTGTGTTGAAAGCTTTGCTGGTTCAAAAAAAGCTTTACTTTACATCACTACACGCAACTAACAGGTAATATGCACCTATACCAAGTGAGGTAACAAACAGGAAGTGACCATGTCAAAATAAAACACATCAAACCATACCTGGCACCTGCACTAAATCTGGTGATGAACATGCCAACACTGGTGCGTGCCCTCTGAACTGTAATGTTCAAATGTTCAAAAAGGTCAGTCATACATGGCCAGTTAACCTAGCACCAAAAACTTGTGAAGTTATTCAGTCATCAATTTTAACTTTATGCATTAACACTAGTAATTGTGTGTAAATTGTTTGATTTCACTAGCATGTGATTGAGTTCAATTCAAAGAATAAGTTTTATAAAGACAGAAGACACTAAGCCACATTAAGCATTTTAGTCTCCCCCTGCTTTAAAGCACTTTAAAACACTAAGCATTTACAGTTCTAAAACAACAACTGAAATTTTGAAATTTGTTTTTACAGTTAGGCCAATGCACTCTGGAGCACGGAACATTATGTGCTACTGTCATCATTATGACAAAAACATCTATTGTGCATTTTTAATTTAACTCATGTTTATGATATTAATTGTGTAAATATGTACTGGGGAGGGGCATATTAAATAATGGTTTATGTTTCAGGGATGAGAATGAATGTTATTAAGCAATGCAAACATTGTTCTACATTCCAGAAAAATACTAAACCATAATAATGAGCCTTTAAAATATACATTAATGCACATGCATAAACTGATTTGCATGACACTGGCAAAAGTAAAAACATGAGAACGCTAACAAAATGCGAAGTCTATACATTACATAAAATTGAATAAACACATATATTGTTAAGTGACTTATTTGTCAGATATGGTAACCCATACCTGAAATGTGATCTCTGTATTTAACCCATCACTGGTGAGGAGTGAACACACACACCCAGAGCAGTGGCAGCACACTACTGTGCCCGGGGAGCAATCTGAGATTAGGTGCCTTGCTCAAGGGCAATTCAGTTGCTACCTGCAGAGCTGGAATCGAACCAACAACCTTCTGATAACAAGTCCGACTCACTAAACAGTAGGCGACAAATGCTCCCTTAGAAATCGAACCCGCACCGCAGTGGTGAGAGCGCAGAATCCTAGCCACTAGACCACCAGGGAGGGCTGTTTTATTTTTAAAAGATAAAGCAGCAACCATTACATCAATATAGACAATTATCTAATGTGCATCACTATCATTTTCCTCCATTCTCAGTCTTCTTATATGTGAAAGGAACACCAGGCAAATCTGAAACACTTAACATGCCATTTGGGGCTTGCCGTTCATATTCTGGGCTCCTCTGCATTTCTGTACAGAGTACGCTTTATTAATAAAGTGTATTATGCATCTTGTCATTTGGTCTTACCAAAACATATTTAAAATACAGTTATATAATTAAAATGGGCTTAAACTGCATACTCTTTAATTTGAGGGTATTCACATCAAAATTGGAAGGAGGATTTAGGAATTACAGCTCCTTAATATGTAGCTGCCATTTTTCATGGACAATTGTTTGGACAATTGCCTCAAAAGCTATTTCATGGGCTGTTCCCTCGTTAATCCATCATTATTTGAGCAGATAAAGGGTCTGGAATTGATTCCAGTGTGGCATTTCTGTTTGGAAGCTGTTGCTGTGAATCCCAACATGCGGTCAAAAGAACTCTTAATGGAAGTGAAACAGACCATCATTAGGATGAAAATCTGAAGAAATCCATCAGAGAGAGATCAGAAATATTAGGAGTGGCCAAATCAACAGTTTGGTACATTCTGAGAAAAAAAGAGCACACTGGTAAGCTTGGGAACTTAAAAAGGCCTGGACGTCCATGGAAGACAACAGGGGTGGATGGAAACTGAGATCAACCTGTACCAGAATGATGGGAAAAAGAAAGTATGGAGAAGGCTTGTAACAACTTATGATCCAAAGCACACCACATCCTCTGTAAAACTGTGGACGCAGTGTGATGGCATGGGAATGCATGGCTTCCAATGGCACTGGGTCACTACTGTTTGTTGATCAAATCAAGTTTATTGTCACATCACCTCAACACGTGAAGAGGTGAGTGAAAATCTTGAGTGCGGCTTCAGACAGTGCAATACTGTATGTAAAACAGACATGTAACAGTAACCAAAAAATATACATATAACAGTATGCAGTATATACAATGATAGTATGTAGTGTGTACAATGACAAAATGGCCAGAATATTTAAAATTACAAATTTATAATACATCATATGCACATGGACATGTTGTAGTGTCCTTAAAATATGTACAAATATGCATATGTAGCAATTTACATTTGATCACACAATATGTGCATTTACATATATGAGTACATATACACGCACACATACATACATACATACATACACACAGTAAATATATTATGTAAAGTGTACATACAATACCAATGAACAGGAACATGTAGTAATAACTTGTTACATGATGTGTGAAGTACTTAAAGTAAGGAAAGAAGCTGTCCCTTAGTCGGCTAGTGCAGGTCCGGATGCAGCGGTACCATCTATCTGAGGGCAGTAGGGAGAGCAGACCGTGACTTGGGTGGCTAGAGTCACTGATGATCGTCCAGGCCTTTTTCAGACAACACCTGTTGTAGATATCCTGGAGGGAGGGAAGCTTACCAACTGTGATGTGGCAGACAGTTTGCACCACCCTCTGCAGGGCCTTGCGATTGAGGCCAGTGGTGTTCCCATACCAGGCCATGATGCAACCAGTCAGAATGCTCTCGACAGTGCAGGTGTAGAATGATCTGAGGATATTGCGCCTGAGGAAGAGGTGCTGGTGGGCTTTCTTCACTACTGCATCTGCGTGAGTGGACCATGTGAGGTCCTCAGTGATCTGAACACAGAGGAACTTGAAGCTGTTGACCCGCTCCACTGGTGACCCATTGATGGTGATGGGGATGTGTTCTCTTTCCTGTCTCTTGAAGTCCACAATGTCTTTGGTCTTGTCGATGTTGAGTAAGAGGTGGTTCTCCTGGCACCAGTGTGTCAGAGTGTGCATCTCTCCTCTCTGTAGGCCATCTCGTCGTTGTCAGTGATCAGGCCTACCACTGTTGTGTCATCAGCAAATTTCACAATGACATTAGAGCTGTGTGTGGCCACGCAGTCGTGGGTGTATAGAGTACAGGAGGGGACTGAGAGCGCAGCCCTGAGGGGCTCCAGTGTTGAGGATCAGCAGGGGCCAGATGTTATTGTCCATTCTGACCACCTGACGCCTGCCTGATAGGAAGTCCAGGATCCAGCTGCACAGGGAGCTGTTCAGACTCAGAGCCCGTTGTTTCGCATCAAGCTTAGAGGGCATTATGGTGTTGAATGCTGAACTGTAGTCAACAAGCAGCATTCTCACATAGGTATTCTTTCCAGGTAGGAGAGAGCAGTGTGTAGGGTAAGTGCAATGGCATCGTCTGTAGAGTGGTTGTCACAGTGTGCAAACTGTAGTGGGTCCAGTGAGGCAGGTAGTACAGAGCAGATGTAGTCTCGGATCAGTCTTTCAAAGCACTTGCTGATGATGAGCGTCAGAGCAACAGGGTGCCAGTCATTCAAGCATGAGATCTTTGATTGTTTTGGTACAGGCGTAATGGTGGATGTTTTTAAACATGAAGGAACCACAGATAAAGAGAGGGAGAGGTTGAAGATCTCCGTAAAAACACCTGCTAACTGTACCACACATGCTTAGAGTATGTGGCCCAGAATGCCGTTAGGACCTGCAGCCTTGCAGATATTCACCCAACGGAAGGACCGGGTGACATCCGCTACAGAGACAGAGAACGTACTCGCATCTGTATCAGCGGTGGCGGGAGGTCTCTCCGTAAGGGCGGGGTTATTTGTTTCGAAACAAGCGTAAAAAGAATTTAGCTCATCTGGGAGAGAGACAGCGGTGTTCATAGTGGGGTGTTTATTTCTCTTTAAGTCCGTAATGTTATTGATTCCCTGCCACATGCTTCTTGTGCTGTTAGAGTTGAACTGACCTTCTACTATACTCTGTACTGGAGTTTGGCAGCTTTGATGGTTTTTCTGAGGGCATAGCTGGTGCGTTTGTACTCCTCTGCATCTCCAGAATTAATCGCAGATGTTTGTGCTTTCAGGGCTGTTTTAACATCATTATTTATCCACAGTTTATTGTTGAGATAGATCTGGATAGTTTTGATGGGCACAACGTCATATATGCACTTCTTAATAAAACACGTAACGGTATCCGCGTAGACCTCGATGTCGCCATTGGAGGTAGACCGGAACATCTCTGAGTCCACGTGATCAAAACAGTCCTGTAGCATAGAATCTGTTTGGTCTGACCAGCACAGGATTGTCCTAAGGGTGGGTACTTCCTGTTTCAGCTTCTGCCTGTAAGCAGCAGCAACACGGAAGATTGGCTACAAGTGGGCTACAAGGGCACACGAGGAAACCAAAATCCAGTTTCCTCATGTGTTGCATGTTATATGTTGGAAGAATTTTGGTGTTATTGTCCTGACGTAGACCTTGTTAAAGTCACTAGTTATAATGAACCTGGCCTCAGGGTGAGCAGTTTCCTGCTTGCTTATAGTGCCACACAGTTCTTTGAGTGCCTGGTCTATGTCGGCTTGAGGGGGAATGTATACAGCTGTGATGATAACAGCTATGAACTCCCTCTGCAGCCAGTATGGTCGACACAAAAGCATGAGGTATTCCAGATCAGGGGAGCAAAAGGACTTGATAGAGTGCTTGATATGTTCCTTCCATCACACCAAGCGTTGTTGATCATAAAACGTAACATCATAACACCTCCTCCTCTGCTCTTCCCTGAGAGGTCTTTTGCCCTGTCCTCGTGGTGCACGGAGAACCCCGCAGTTTCGATGGCTGAGTCTGGAACTGCAGCAGACAAAGGGCTCTGTTGTCTTGTTTGTAACCCCCTAACCCTAACAGAGCGTCTTCTGAGAACTTAAAGTCTGGTTTTCGGTGAGCGACAGTGTAACCAATATTCAAAAGTGTTTGTATACAATTAAACTGACAACATGGTTGCATAAAGAATAAACAAATAAATAAACAATAAACTGTAGTGTCTTGACGGAGCTCAACACGCAACACGGCTGCCATACTCTGCGCTATCTTACATGATGTGACCGAAGACAGAAGCAGCCAGATGAATTCTAAAGTGTATAGGGATATACTTTTTTCTCCGATTCAGCCAAATGCTGCAAAGTTGATTGGACGGAGGTTCACAGTACAGATGGACAATGACCCAAAACATACTGCAAAAGCAACCCATGAGTTTTTCAAGGCGAAGAAGCGGAATATTCTGCAATGGCCAAGTCAATCCCCAGATCTTAACCCAATCGAGCATGCATTTCATTTGCTTAAGACAAAACTTAAGGCAGGAAGACCCACAAACAAGCAGCAACTGAAGACAGCTGCACTAAAGGCCTGGCAAAGCATCACGAAGGAGGAAACCCAGCTTTTGGTGATGTCCATGGGTTTAAGACTTCAGGCAGTCATTGGCTCCAAAGGTTTATCAACAACATTTTATTTACGGTAATGTTAATTTGACCAATTACTTTGAGCCCCTGAAATGAGGTAACTCTGTATTAAAATGGTTGCAATTCCTAAATGTTTCAGATGATATTTTTGTTCAACCCCTAATTAAACCTGAAAGTCTGCCCTTCAATTGCATCTCAGTTGTTTAATTTCAAATCCAATATGGCGACAGGCATAGCCCAAACCACAAACAAGTCTTAAACAACATTAAGCATTTTAGGACAAGAGTTTGCCTGCAGTGTCAGGGAGAAGTGAGCTCCGTATTCTTATAAAGGTATGTGTTTAAATAAAATGTACATGTTTGATCATCCCCCAGATTTCACAGTGGGTGTGTGTCTTTAAAAGCAACCTGATGCTCAATGTAGTCTGCTAGTAAAGCCAGAATTTAACCCTTCTTATCCTCAATAGAATTGTTTATTTTCAACTCTTTTGGCATGGTCAACAGTTATTATATGATTCCACTTACTTCTACTACTTAGGTTCTACTAGCACTGTTTTAGCTATCTGTCTGTTTTTGCACAACCTTTTTTTTCTATACTTTTTTTACTCATTGAATGATACTTAGTTCAGGTGATCACTTAACCAGTACTTTATTAAACAAAATGAGATGTGCCTGAATTTAATAGACACTGGAATGGAATGGCTGCCATAAATGTAGAGATGCTGATTTAAGAAAGATATGGAGTGGTCTCTTAATTTCTGCTGTATACAGTGCTGCTTGTAAGTTTGTGAACCCCTTAAGCTGTTCAGAGTTTTCTTGTTGTTTTACCATGATTTTCTTATTTTATCATCACCTGCTTTTTATAAATTAAATGTCAGATGTATGTCGATCAATCGCATATGTTTGTTTAGAGGGAAAGTTTTGAGTAACCAAAAAACTACATGAAAGAGAATTATTTTATGTGCAAAAGTAAGTGAAGCCCCAGCTGTATTCAGGTAAAACAAATGTGGGTGCTTAATTAATCAGTTAAGCAGACCAATCAAATTAGACATCCTTAGGAAAGTGGTTGGGCAACACTGATTAAAAGAGAGAAGAAACCAACCAAACCACTGTAGTGCCAAGAAGTCAAACAGTGCCAGGAGGAAAGGAGATATCCAAGGACATCAGGAAGAAGGTGGTGACAGCCCATCAGTCTGGGGAAGGCTATAAGACCATCTCCAAGAGATCCATCCAACTCCATCCATCCACTTTAAGACAAATCATCTACAAATGGAGGGCATTCAACATGACCACAAAGAAGTGGACGCCAATCAAAACTATCTCCAGAAAGCACCAGAAAAATAATAAATGAGGTAAAGGCCAACCCACACATCACCTCTAGAGAGTTGCAGACCTCTCTGTCCTTCCAAACTCTCTCAGCTGGCTGAGTTCTGCAAGGAGGAGTGGGAAAAAATCACCTTAGACAGAAAGACAGAGTCTGGTCAGTGGTTACAGAAGACGTTTGGTTGAAGTAATGGCTGCAAAAAGAGGTTCCACAAGCTACTAAGTAAAAGGCTTTTCATACTTCTGCACAAGTCAGATTTCCAGTTTTTGTGAGATTAACCCCTTTTGTTCAGTAAATAATGACAATTATTGGGTTTTGGATGTACATTTGAGTAGGTTATTCTTTTTTTTTTTTTTTCAAAACCTGATCATGTCTGGAGGGTTCACAAACTTTCAAGCAGCACTGTATATATGTATGTGTATATGAATCATTTTCAGTTTCCTGGTTTCAACTGTTTATGAAATGTGATCTGATCCTTCACCAAAGTCACAAATATCAACACACAATATTTCTAATCTGATAAAACACAAACAATTATGGTTTTTCATATGTTTCATGGTCTTTTCATGTCACACACCCATTAAACATACAAAGTGGTGGAAAAAGTGAAACAGTGCTTTAATAATTGGTTGGCCCACCATTGGCAGCTTTAACCTCAAGCAAGCGCTTCCTGTAGCTGTTAATTACACCTGCACAGCATCCAAGAGTAATTTTGGACCATTCTTTCTTACAGAACTGCTTGAGCTCACCCGTGTTTTGGGACGTTTGGTGCAAATGACTCTTGAGGTTATGTTACAGCTTTGCTATTATTTTTGACTGGGCCACTCCAAAAGGTGGATTTTATTTCTCCAAAGCCATTCTGTAGTAGATTTACTTTGACCCAGCTTCTTCTGAGCTTTTGCTTGTGGACAGTCAACTTGAGATTAATCTGTAGGATATCCTGATAAACCTTCACAATAGCACCCCCGCAATGGCAAGCGGCCCAGGTCCAGAGGCAGCAAAGCAGCCCCAAATCATGATGCTCCCTCCACCATAGTTCACTGCTGGGATGATGTTTTCATGTTGGTACCCTGTTTATACACAGCACTGCATGTTATTCCCAAACAATCCTATTTTTCTTTCATGTGTGATCAAGACAATGTGGTTTCAAGGTGGTCTTTGGCAAACTTTAGGCTTGATGTAATGTTTTTTGGAGAGCAATGGCTTCTTTCGTGGATTTTCTTCTACTTCCGCGTGTTCAATGTCTTACATATGGTTTACTCATGAACGGAGATGTTAATCAGCTTCAATGAATCCTTCAAAGTCTTTAGCTGCTACTCTAAGATTCTTTTCCACCTCACTGAGTGTTCTGCGTTGTGCCTTTGGAGTGTTTTTGGCTGGGTGCCCACTTCTATGGAGTGTAGCCATAGTACCATATCGTCTCCATTTATACACAATTTACACAATATACACATACAACTCTTGATCATAGGTCTTCTAAGATCTCTTTTGCGAGGCATGGCTCACATCATTTAATGCTGTATGTGAACAGCACACTGACACTGTGTGTTTATATAAGTCAATTTAGCTCTAAACCACACCTTTATTCTTGTTTCATTTATTGGACTCCTGGTTTACTAACACCTGCTTTGTAGACTTGGCTTGTTGGTTCTTAGGACAAAATGTTTGCTTTCTCTCTTTGTAAGTCGCTTACACTGGGTTAAAGTGTCAGCTAATGAATAAATGTAAATGCAATAATTTTGTATGTTTAATGGGTGTGTTCAATTAAGACGTGAAAGAACATGACTGTGTGTGCTATATCAGCTTAGAAATATTGTTTGTTGATATTTGTGACTGAAGATCTGATCACATTTCATGACAAAGTCATGTCAAAGTGTTTTGTGTTTTATCACAAAAACAATTTAGGTTTTTCATAGACCAACAACACCTGATTAAATGTGATGGTGAAGTATGTTTGTGTAAATATGTAATTCACCACAGCTGTATGGTGCTGAAAAATTCTTAAAAATGCGCCTTTTAAATGGTTAAAAAGTGCCTGAATTTGATGGTAGAACATGTGTACGAAATGTACTGAACAACATGTCTAAGCCAGTGCCTGTCTAGTTCCATTGCAGAGAACAAAAGCAGTCCAGTGACCTCAGAATTTAAAATCATTTTTTTCCTATACTGGATAATTATTATCTATTAATACTTTGTAGTACACTGCAAGTTCATTAATTGTAAAACATGTATGGAAACGTATGTATGTATTTTGCTTGGTAAACAGTCTTTAAACAGCCAAAAATCTGACTTTTATTGTTCACTGAAAATGAAATGTCTGTTCAGCCAGTACATTTTTGTCAACAAAAAACTTCCTGTTCTACAAATAATTAATTAGCAATGAGAACTCTTAATATTAAGTGATTGCTGCATTCTTTGTTTCTGTCACAAACATAACACATAACAAATGTATATACAACTTATCACACATATACCCTAACATTTAACACAAAAACCTCAATGAGGGTGACAGTAAGCAAACCTAAAAATGTAAAAACAAAAGCGTATAACTTTACATAAATAATAAGCACTGAAACAAACAGTAAAACAACCATCCTGTAACAGTAGCAGTAACATGATGGGAGCTCATAAATCCTTAACAAATCTGCAGCATTCTTTAATATAAAGCTATTTGTTTAGATCACACTGAAGATTATTGGTTATGTAACTTAATATAATGAAAGTGCATGCAGTAACTTGTTTTGCTGAAGTGAAACGTACTCATATTTTTGTTTCAAGATTGTGTTAACAAAACCCAAAATATTCAATTCGCTTTGCAATTTATTTAATATGATTGAAGAAAATGTTGATAGAATGGCTGTTGTCATAACATCCTCATGACAGATCTGTGCTCTGTGTTTTCATACACGTCAATCAACAGACTAAAATGCATTGATTCAGTGCTAATTTTCTAGTAGAATGAGAAAAAACATGCACATTGTTAACCAAACTCAAAACACTGAATAATGGAGTGAATATTTTAACCTCAATGTTTAGTGTTCTTAATTTATTTGGGTTAAAACATCAGGGTTAGCACTTAAAATACTAGTAATTGTACAGTTTGTTTTATAGTAATAAGTAAACTTTTTACTATATCTCATGAATTTCATGCACCCATTTTGTGTTTTTTACGCAAAATTTAAAAACTGATTTCAAAATGCAAGGTTTTGAGAATGATTCCATTATTATCTCCAAGTAAATCACATAAACATGAATTTGTGAAAACAATGACATTATGCACGTTCAGTCTGTCTAGTGATATCACCAGCTTCTGGCCTGTCATGCATAAGAGCATTTTAGTTGTTACTGCAGATCTATGTGAAAAAAAATATAAAAGCTTTTTTTGTACATTGTCGTCCTGTTAATGTACCCTTTATCTAACACCAACACTGACAAACACTGTGTTTACTCAGTTTAACCAGAGGAGAACAGGCCCCTTGATCAAGCCTGTTTTTCTCTACTACTTCACCTTTTGGTGTTTTGGTCCAAATATGAGCTTCAAATGTGCTCCATATCATTCTGTCTCGTAAATTACAGTTTTTAATCTCAATCAAAATCTAAAAAGTTTTGTTCTAGAACTTTGTGTCACATTTGTCAGGTTTTTTTTTGTTTGTCTGTTTACCATCATCATGCATCAAATTATCTTGCCTCTAGTTGATTTTAATTTAGTCACATGTAATCTGATTTAAAAACTGAATGTTATTGTTTTATTCTAACAACTAGGAAAAGAGGCTGCTTAACACCAGCTAGAACGTAACAGCAGCATTGAAATGAGCAGTGTTTCCTTCTAATAACTGGTTGAAACCCTGTAAAGCACAGTGATTGTATTTGTTATTCACAGGACTAAAAGTAACTCTGGTCGGCAGCAGGTGCTGCTGGAGAACCCTGTACAGTTATCACAAGTGTCTGCAGATGCAGGTAAGAAGATATTTTATCAGAAAATAATTCATAGTCAATCATGATTGACAGCAGTCTTGAGAAACCTACAGCAGCCATTTGATTACCATGATAGGGAAGACTGTAAATACAGTAAAACATCTTGACACTAATGAAACGGGAACAGTTTAAAACTTTGAAAATGTTAAAAATCAGTTGCTAATGTGGATTTCACTCTGGATGTTGATTATTCGGAATCATATAAAGCGCACGTGATAGATTCAAGTAAAACCCTAAAAATGAGTGTACCATTGCTCAATTTTAAATTCCCACTTCATACACTCATATATCTGTCTTCTCTCATCAGCGTCATCTGCTAATGATGTTCATGGTATATGGATGGTAAAGAGGAACCAGAGTACAGTAAGCCTGCATGAATGCTAAAAAATCATTGCAAATTATCAGTAATGGTATTCAACATTAATATAATACTAATATCAATGACTAATATGCGATAATGAATGAATATTATGTCTAAACCCTGCACACGTTACACATTGTAATGACTGGTGATACTGTATATTGCTTATTATAGCAGAAACAATAATGGGGTAGTTAACCAAAATATTACAGTTACTATTGGTTTTGGTTTAAAGTCACTGTGGAATACAAATTTCCATTTATTTCTATGTAATATTGCAGTGTTTTATAATAAATGATTTATCCATGCAGGTCATAATTTTTATTTAGTTGCCCTATGTCTATATTGACTGGCAAATGGCCAGGCAGATTCCATCTCTCCAACTTCCAACAATCCAGTCAGTTCCTAACAAAATCCTGTTCTACGGTTTAACCACATTCCAGAAGCAAAGACAGTTAAAACTTCTGTTTCTTTGTGACCTTAATCCTGTACTGACTTATTTCATCCATGAAACAAATACTGATTTTTTTAGAGTCTTATTGTATGGCCTAAAGAGCAAGGTCAACATTCTCTTCTTGAGTTTCACACAGAATGAAAGTCTTGTGAGTTAATTAAAATCATGCACATATATGATTTTCTAACATTAATCTTTTGCGATAGTTTTAGTTCTCTCAACAAAAATTCTCTTACCCTTGTTGTTTTAAAACTGTATATCTTTTTCTTCAGTGGAACACAAAAGAAGATAATTTAATGAATATGAGCATAATTGTAGTATAGCCAACTTTTACTTTTAATTAGCCACACTTCAGGTTTTTGACTTCTTGATTGGCCACCACTGGGTAAAACTGTTTCTGGTACGAACAATAGCCAGTAAGAGTCTAACAAAACTAAGAAGAACGACTTTGTATAAATAATGTTAATGGGCTTGATGCCTTTTTGAAAATATAATACTATTTTCACATTGCAAGTTATATACATTACAGCATAACATTAGCTCTATGTATTGTTAATTATCTTAATTATTATTAACAGACATGAAATAACCAAAAAAACACGATACATGTTGATACATTTAAAATGAATCTACATTAGTAAATGTTGTAATGTTATTCCCCACTGTACCCATTTTATTAAACTAATTTGCATTATTTAGTGATGCAGCACATTTAAATTGCTTGGGAGACAAAAGATGTGGGAGACACAGGGCAAAAGTTATTTTTCATGTACATTATATATTTGCTTTTCAGAAAAATACAGTACAGATAATGGTAAGATGCATTATATAAAACTAGATAATATGTGAGTGGTGCTTGTCGTGACAAAACCCAAGTCAGAATATTTCAATGATGTTAACATGTTTTAACATGTTAATGGGTATTAACATGATGATATTTTAATTTAGCATGATGTTAGCATGTTTCGTATGAATTAGCACGATGTCAGCACAAATTACCATGATGCTAGGACTAGGACATTCACAGAGTTCTCCCTAAGCCACTCCTGTGTTGTCTTGGCTGTGTGCTTAGGCTCATTGTCATGTTTGAAGGTGAACCTTCGGCCCAGTCTGAGGTCCTGAGTGCTGTATAACAGGTTTTCATTGAGGATATCTCTGTACTATGCTCCATTCAGCTTTCCCTCAACCCTGACCAGTCTCCCAGTCCCTGCTGCTAAAAAACAGCATGATGCTGCCACCACCATGCTTCACTGCTGGGATGGTAATGGGCAGGTAATGAGCATTGCCTGGTTTCCTCCAGACAAAACATTTAGAATTGAGGCCAAACAGTTCAATCTTGGTTTCATCAGACCAAAGAATCTTGTTCCTCACAGTCTAAGAGCCGTTTAGGTGCTTTTTTTAAGGTTTTAACACTAAAGAGAAGCTTTAGCACAGGATGTCCAGAGCTTAGTCAGAGTGACCATCAGGTTCTTTGTCTCCACTCTTACTAAGGCCCTTTTCCCCTGATTTCTCACTTTGGCCAGGCAACCAGCTCTTGGAAGAGTCCTGGTTGTGCCAAACCTCTTCCATTTGGGAACATTTACATTTATGCATTTGGCAGACGCTTTTATCCAAAGCGACTTACAGTGCATTGAAGTTATACATTTTCTTAGTACATTTACTCCCTGGGAATCGAACCCACGACCTCTTGCACTTCTAACGCAATGCTCTACTACTGAGCTACAGGAGAACTATTCAGAATTATGGAGGCCACTGTACTCTTGGGATCAGTGCAGCATAAATTTTTGTTGCCTTTCCCAGATGTGTGCCTTGCAACAATCCTGTCTCTGAACTCTGCAGATAGTTCCTTTGACCTCATGGCTTGGTTTTTGCTTTGATATGCACTGTCAGCAGTGAACTTTTTAAATAGTGAGGTGTGTGCCTTTCCAAATCATGTCCCATCAATTTGATTTATTTTTTTAAAATGATTATAGTATCAGGCTGCAACATAACAAAATTGGAAAAAGTAAATGGGGGTCTAAATACTTTCTGAGTGCACTGTACATTTTAATGACACTCTTGGGTGCTTTAGTAAGTGGGGAAGTTCAGTTCAAATTTATATAGCACAAATTTTATTTTTCTCAACATGCTAATTAGTGATACTAAGATTGTAGTTGGTTTATGACTAGAACTTAATTGATAACTACATCTATTTTAAACCATTTCAGGAAATGGATGTGCATCAGAAATCCCTGTCATTGTATCCGAAGGCTCGTTATGTTTCCAGATAGTAGTGGCGTAATGATATTCCAATGCCAGGGTTTGGTTCATATCTCTGTTTTGGAGCCATGGTCCGGTCGGGTTTGTTTTTGTTTGCTCTGAGGGCAGTGTTTGGGTTTGTTTTTGTTTGCTGGGTATGGCATAACACCAGTGCTAAAGAACACTAGATTCTCTTTTAACTTTATAAAAATAATACTACCAAAGACAGTAACTTCAGTGTACAGGGAAAGTCCCTCGCAAGAAGCCTGTATGGGGATTTATGGGTGGATGGGTGCTTGTAGGAGTCATTGTAGAAAGACATTTAAAACCATAACTGCATTTTTAGCTGGAGCTCCTTCACTTAATTCAATGTTTTTGTATAGTGTTTTTTGTCAGCAGAGGGCAGGGGGCGTTTGGTATGCCATGAGAGTACCGCAGTACCGTGAGTGGTGTATTGTGGTTTTTGTTTTGGTCTGAATATTGTTACACCCCTACTAGGTAACCTACTAAAATGGTGTTGTGATGTATAAAATAAGTTATAATATGTTGCCATTGCATTAAATTCACCCAAGTGTATACCCATAAATAGTTGTGTTCCGCAGAAGAATGTATGTATGAGTTTTAAATTACATGAGGGTAAATAAATAATGAGAGTTATAGTGATTGGGTGAAGTCCCCTTTTAATGCATGTCTTTTCCATTCATATAATGTTATGTTAGACTGTGGATGCCAAGAAACTGGAGAAAGCAGAAGCCAAACTGAAAGCCAAACATGAGCGCAGAAATGAGAAAGACTCACAGAAAACCTTGTCTCCACTGTGAGTGCCTATTTCTCCTCCTTAACATCACTACCTCACTAAAGATCTCAGATTATTATTGTAAATCACAGAGTATAATACACTTTCAATGAAATCAGGGACTGGGTAATATCTTGATCTGATGTTTAATGTTGTTCTGTTTATGGATATATTCTCAAGGGTTTTGGAGGAGGCTTCAGCCAGTCAGGCCAGTAGTAAAAAAGAAAGTCGAGTCAACTCCTCTGGGAAGATTCGTAGTTATGACATCCGCATAGAGAATTTTGACGTGTCTTTTGGGGAAAGGTAAGAAACTCTTTGTTGTGCTTTCACCAGATCTAGGCTGGTGGAGGGTTTCAGTAGAAACTCTGTGTTTTAGCAGCTTTCAGCAAACGCTAGCAAAACTATTTGAATATGGGGTAGAAGAAGCATGACTAGGAATTAACAGCCTGCTCCTCTAGAGTTAACTGACCAAACTAGAGTTAACTGACCAAACTAGAGTTAACTGACCAAACTAGAGTTAACTGACCAAACTAGAGTTAACTGACCAAACTAGAGTTGTGTCCCAAATTATGCACTATACACTATTGGCTGTGTATTCTACCATCTAGTGTATGGATTTTAATTTTAGGGTAGTATTGTCTAAAATGGAACACTGTTTTTACTAACCAAAAGTATTAGCGTTTTCCCATATGAGGCTAAATGACATGAAACACAATACAACGTGAGTTGAAAATCAGTTTGTTCGTTGTACTTTTGATGTCAGTGTTACCTGTTTTGCCCAACAGTAACCATCAGACAACAGTTTTGCTCGGTCACCATTAGACAACAGTGTAAAGATGATCTTTATTCACACATGAAAACAACATTTTGTGGCTATGTCTGCCGGTTGAATAAGTGCATCATCTGGGTCCTTGAACTGCACTTCTTGGTGAAATGTGGGCACATTTATACTACAAAATGGTATAAAATAGTAATGTGTATGATTTGGGACTCACCTCTGGTAATTTGAACATTATTCTAATTTTTTATTAATATTATTAAAAATAAAATTGAACATTGATGTCTTTGCTATATTGCTGTTGTTGCTGTTTTATGAAAGTAATAAGCCTCTTAATACAGTACAGGATGTTTCCTACAGTTGTGCAATTAATCTTAATTGATTTTCCAACAATTACTAAAACAAAATAATCAAGGTAAAACAATTATTCCATAATTTGAATGTATGTTTACCAAAATGTTTACTAAAGTATGTTTAGGAGTTTTCAGTAGGTTATAGGTTTGTTCAACATACTAGATGTAAATTATTTTAACATAACAACACTTTTTTAACATTACAATCTTTTTTACATTTTTTGGAGTTTATCTATTGCCTATTAAAAATTAATAAATGCATTTATTAAATATTAAAAAATTTAATAAATGCATATTGTTTTCAAAGTAATTAAGATCTCAGTATTGGTCAGAATAGTAATGATTATGATTTTTATCATTATCATAATCATTATGATTAATGATTGTTTTGTCTTTTCATTTTAAATAGTGTTGCGCATTGATGCAGAAAATTCAGGGTTATATGTTAATGGTCTGTAATAGTGGAGCGTGTTGTACACAGATGTCTGCTTCAAGGTGCTGAGCTGTGTTTGGCCAGCGGCAGGCGCTACGGTCTCGTCGGCCGTAACGGCCTCGGTAAGACCACACTGTTGAAGATGTTGGCTAGCCGGAGCCTGCGCGTCCCCTCGCATATTTCTATTCTGCATGTGGAGCAGGAAGTGGCCGGAGATGATACTGTGGCCTTACAGAGTGTTCTAGAGAGTGACACCATCAGAGAGCAGCTGCTGAGGGAAGAGCGGCTGCTCAATGCACACATCGCCAATGGAACGTAAGTCTGTTCCATTGACACTGAACTCTACTGACACTGGACATCAGGATTATCTGTGATCTAAAATTGCAGCCAGAAATAATTCCTTTTTTAGCTGAACACAAACAAACATGTTTATAAAAATGTGCTGTCATTTTGTAATTTTATACATTGCATCACTTTTATCTCAAATTGAATATGCTGAAGCTTCGAAAAGCTTCATCCATCATAAAAGTAATCTAAACTGCTCCAGTTGATAAATAAAAATGTATTTATTTTTATTTTATAAATGAAAGCTAAATGTTAGGTGTGTGTGAGAAAATTATTCTTAATTGGAACTTTGGCAAAATCAAAACACATTATCTCTAAAATCAAATATGTCAGTATGTCATTAAGTTAAAAACTCAGTTTCATGCATGTCTTGTGACTATATTACTTTCAAGGTGTAATATGTAAAGTTTTCCTCTCTGTTGCCATCTCTGTTCGAAATATAAAATTTCAAGTTGCATGTGAAGTTGTTTTCTTAATGTGGATGACAAGTTTAAATTCTAGAAAGGTGCTGTAAGAACAAGCTACAAACACCATTCCAGTACCCACCCATGCATCTTAGTAGCCGGATCTTCTTTCTGTTTACAGACGTGACATAACCACATGTCAAACGGACTTTTTCAGCAAAATTAAAGCTGTCAACTGAAGTTATAAATCATGATTATAAACAACATCGTGAAACAGATTACGAAAAGTAGTTTTGAATGCTGATCAGTTATGTACTTGCTTAACTGATTTTTGTTCATTTTTAACCAAAAAAGTTATGGATTGCAGCTTCAACAAAATTTTATTACTGAGAGACTGCTTCAGATCTCTGTTCTAAACCATGTTCTTGCTTTACACTGATTCACAGTGATGAATGGATGGATTTATTTCTAAATTTAAATAAAAAATTTAAATTTGTAATTGTTGTGCTCTTTCTTTCTATTTTTAGTGCGGACGGTTTAGAAAGTGTTCGTCTTTCTGAAATTTACGCCAAACTTGAAGAAATAGAAGCTGATAAAGCACCAGCCAGGTAGTTAAACATAAAATAATTTACTGAAAGTTTAATTTTTCAGACAGTTGTGTGATAATTATACACAATCATCTTATAGCAGATAAGATTAATCTGAATTGCACCAATTTGCACTCGTTGCAAATTGTTTTTTAGTTTTTGAAGTCTGGACATTATACTTACACTTAAATACTTGGAAACAAATGTTCAGATAATGTTTATCACTCTTTCAGGGCATCAGTCATTCTTGCTGGTTTGGGCTTTTCACCAAAAATGCAACAGCAAGCAACCAAGTGAGTATGACAGGGCTCAAATAATGATTACCTGCTGAAATTCTGTTAGTGTGGATGTTCATTTTTATAAATTCCTGTATTCAGTTTACATTTAAAATATTGGTCAGTGAACTGATTTATTTCAAGAGCAAAATTAGGACTATAATGAAAGGCCTGATGTAAACACAATAGACGTGGTCTGAGCATGTTGATAGACCTGTCTAAGGTGGTGCTTTTCCCTCAAGCCTTTCTGAAGGTGCTTTTCCTAAATGACATATAGCTTGTATACTAGGCTATAGATTTGATAAAACACAAAGCATTAAACTATCAAGGCTAATAGCCCACTGTCAAGGCTATTAACATAACAAACTGGTTATTAATTTTACATGTTGGTCAAATGCCTTTTGGGTTCTTAGTTTGCACTATGACTCTTTGATGTATAAACTCACATCCTAAAGCATTATAGATTGCTGCATTGGTCATTTACATTAACATTTATATTTTTATGAAACATTTATTCATCATTTCAATGTTTCCTGTATGAGCTTACAGATGTTTGTTTTATGTAGGGAGTTTTCTGGGGGATGGAGGATGCGGTTAGCTTTAGCACGAGCCCTCTTTGCACGGTGAGTTTAATGTTCAGAAATAACAGAATTAAGTAGTCAGATGTTTTTATGATTAGTTTTTCAAATGAATAATTAATTTCTGTTGGAAAGGAGACTCCTTGTTGAAGTCTTGCATCAGTGACTTTTTTTTGATGTTTTGTTACAGGCCTGATCTTTTGTTACTCGATGGTAAGTTACAGACACAAGCAACATGTTAACACTGTTATTTAATTAAGTCTATTATATTATATATATCTGTTTATTTCCACCAGAGCCCACAAACATGCTGGATGTTCGAGCCATTTTGTGGCTCGAAAACTATTTACAAGTGAGTTCTTGCAGAAAAAGGCACTGTTTGTACTGTTAAACATATAGAAATTGTTTACGTTTATAAGTAAAATTAGCCATTTTGGAAAAATCTTTTTTTTTTTGGATTTGTTAAACATACTTTTATTTAGGGAATGTGAGATTTTGATTTAGGGGAATGGATTATCTAAAAATTTAATAAAAAACAGGTGGAGGGCATTTTCAGACTCAAGTTTCTGCTGTTGTTTTGTGCCTTCTCAATAAACAACCTCCAGTCTAAAAGGTTGTGTTGGGATCCTACAGGGTTATATGCCCCTTTAATTAGCTGTATGTTTTATTTTGTTGTATTCAACTTTACACCCCAGTGTTTTATTTTACATTTAAAAGGAAAACCCCACCCTAGAAGGAAAATTCTCTCATAATTTGCTTCTCCTCTGGCAATCCCAGATGTTTTTGACTTTTGACTTTCTTCAGCTGAACACATCCTGACTAATCACAAGACGTGAGAGAACCAGTGAAATTCAAAGTTATTGACATGGAGCCATTTTGGTACACTTATTCATACAGATGTGTTTACATTTAAACATATAAACATATTATTCACTAAATACACTAAAACATGAATCTCTTTTTCTCACAAACGTATCATTTTACTTCAGAAGACATTAACCCACAGGGGTCATTTGGGTTATTTCAATGATAGATAGATGTGCTTTTTGGAGCTTCAAACACTGAATCCTAATCAATGCCATTATAAAGCTGGGAAGAGACAGGATATTGTTTAATATGCATCATATTGTGTTCAGCAAAGAAAGTCATAAACATCTGGGATGGCATGATAGTGAGTAAATTATGAGATAATTTTCATTCTGGGGTGGAGTTTTCTTTAACTTTCATATCTGTTAGATACCTTTACTGCAATGTACACCACATATTGTTTACTTCATAATTCAGAATTAGTTTTTGCTATAGGTGTCAAAATGCTATCAATAATCATAAAATGTTTTAAGGTTTTATACTTTTGATTAATTCATGTTTTATATGGGACTCAAACCCATGACCATGGCTTCATTAGTGTCATACTTTACCAGTTTAGTAACAGGAACGCAACATTTTTACTTTCTCAGGTAGAGTATATCATATTTATTTTAGCCAAATTACTTGCTAGTCTTTGCCTGTCGGCTAAATTTAATTTTTGGAAGTATGCCCATATGTACATCCTGAACTGTTTTGATCCTAAAAGTTACTAGCAATGGGGATGGTGAAAAACCCTGCGAAATGTATGAAGCGTGGTGGTGAACACAGTAATGTTTGTTCTTAATGGTCTAAATAAGTAAAATTATTTATGCAGTATTGTAAAGGTGAAATGATGAAATAACCTAGCACATAGTGTGTTACAGTGTTAAACATGTTACTTTTCCTTGCCCTAGACATGGCTGTCCACCATTCTGGTTGTGTCTCATGATCGTAACTTCCTAAATGCTGTCGTGACTGACATCATACACCTGCACTCCCAGCGGTTGGAGAGTTACCGTGGTGATTATGAAAACTTCATCAAAACAAAGGAAGATCGGCTGAAGAACCAACAAAGAGAATATGAGGCGCAGTTACAGTACAGAGAACACATACAGGTATCAACTTCTGAATAAACTTCTTTCAGTTAGGGCTATCGCAGTGACCACAAAACTGGGCTATTGACAAGCCAACCACAGAGGAGGGAAAGCAACCACAGAAACCATGGGAACCACAATGTAGGTCTGCCCCCAGCAGTTGTTTAAACGTTAGTATAAGACTGCAGACTTAGTCTAACATTAGTTAATTAGTCTCAAAAAAATGAAATACTGTGAAATCACACAGTCTGTGATGGACAGATGTCATAATTAGGAAAGGAAGAAAATTTAAAATAGGTAGGAAATTTAAAATTAATAGTTTAGAGAAGGCAATAGATGATCCAAAAAGGTAAAAAAGGTAATTTTTTTTTATAATTCATCAACCTCAAACATTATGGGATTTATTTTGTGCCAATAAAAATGAACGCAAACTTTAAAGAAATTAAACAGTCTGAAAGAAGAAAAGCACTTTGAAAATAAAAACTTGATGGCAAAAGTGTAGCATGGTTTTTAAACAAACTGTATTTTTTTTTAAACTAATCTTTTCTAAACCTCCTTTTTGCACATCAGAATTTTCATTTACACTTTCACAGTTTCAGTCTTCAATCTGCAAATTTATGCTCACCATTCAGGTGTAAACCTCATGTAGGGGCAGAGCTTAATTGTGCTTTACTCTTATTGGCTAGTGAGATTTTGATGGACAGCTCTCTGCCCAGAACTACACTTAAATGGAGAGTGATCTGGAGAAACCAGTGAAGAAGAGAGTGATCTAGATACTCTAGTTATTTGTATAGTTGTAGTGTCTGACCTTTGAAGTGACTGCAAATTACTTATTTAGTTTCATCATCAATTTGATAAGTCTTGATCAATGTCTTTTTTGTTGGTTTATATGTATATATGTATATACATATACATACATATACATATATACATATATATATACATATACATATATACACTATATATATATATATACATATACATATATACACTATATATATATATATACATATACATATATACACTATATATATATATATACACTATTTATATATATATATATATATATATATATATATATATATATATATATATACACTATATATATATATATACACACATACATAAGATACACTTTGTGGTGACCACAAAGTGTATCAAAACAACTATTAATAGGATTGTAGTTGAACAGTGGCATTCACGGTGGAAATGTATGGAAATGTATGCGTAAATTAAAATAAATTGTACAAACATCTACTTTTTGAAATATAAATCATTATTAATATAACATATATTACATCATGTTTAGATGAAACAGTGGTGCTTGGCAAATTCACAATTCACGTTATGTGCATTGTGCTTGCAAAGTAGAGAAGTAATGTTTTTTTTTAAAAGGGTTAGGGTTACTGAGAACAAATTAGACAAACTAAATCTAACTAATACAGCTGTATACAACTTTATACTAATACAACTGTTATTCACTGTATACAAAAACTAGTTCATTATTCAGTGATTCAACCCTTCTGTTCTGCAACCCTTTACATTAACATTCAGATAGTAACAGTTAAACAATTACAAACAGTAAACAGTAACAATTAAAAAGAGAGAGTATTTAACATTTTGCCCTAAGAACAAACAAGCCTAGTCTACAAAGCTACATTTACAAGTAGGAATAGTTCTGGTGCCAGGGACAGGATGACCACAAGTTTTTTAAACAACGTTAAAATCGTTAAATGTTTGACGTTATAAAATAGACTAATAGTCCTGGTGATATGTAAGTCTATCAGTGATTGTGATGTTCATGCAGAAGACACTGGTTTAAAAATGTTTTGTTTGTGTCAGGTTTTCATCGACAGGTTCAGATATAATGCCAACCGAGCTGCTCAGGTGCAGAGTAAACTCAAGCTGCTGGAGAAGCTGTAAGTGTGACATCACTTCCTGTTGTCTGATTGACCACACCAATTCCTGCTGCTCTCCTCTTACAGACTGTTTGTGTTCCAGGCCTGAACTAAAGCCCATCGAGAAGGAGTCTGAAGTGATTCTGCGGTCAGTTTCTCCTCTGTGTTGTGTGCATTGATCGTGTTTCTGTCTCTCTCCTAATGCTGTGTTTTCTCTGCAGGTTTCCAGATAACTTTGAAAAGCTGTCTCCTCCCATCCTGCAGCTGGATGAGGTTGAGTTTAGCTACATGCCTGAGCACAAACTCTTCACTCAGCTCAGCGTGTCAGCCGATTTGGAGTCTCGCATCTGCATCGTATGTGTCTGCACTACATCTACTCTATTCCTTGAAAATGTTCCTGAAAAGTTTCCTTAAGAAAATGAATTGGTATACTATTAGGTTTTTCCTGGTGGTACATTTTGAAATTTAAATTTTTATATTGTGACACCTTACTTTCCTCAAAAATTACTATAACTTTATATCGTGAAATGTCTCCTGGTAGGATACAGTAATCCATACAAATAAATGTTTGTTTTAGAGCATAGAGAAAAATAATGTAATACAGCTTTTCTCACACTTTATGGTTTTCATGTGAAAAGCTATTGTCACTGTTGTCTTACAACAGTCGCATTCATGACTATTGTTGATGGTGTGGTTGTTGTAACTTATTATGTCATACTTTAGTTTTCATAGTTCTGCCATAAAAAGACACCATATGATCATTCTTCTTTTATAATTAATACAGGTTTGATTTATGAAGTCTGGTTATTTCAGTCTGTTTCAATAATCATTATTTCTACATCATTTCCTGATAATCGGGGCTAAAGCAGTGTTGTGTATTCGTACAGATGCTGTAGAAAAACCTTCAGTCTGATTACAATGATCATTAGTAGTCACACTAAACACAGATATTCAGTTTTATGAATGCACATAACAGCCCTGATTATACACTATTGTGTTTCTCAGCAGAAACATTTAATATTTTGAGATCTGAATGAGCTTTGTGAGAATGACAGTGGCACAATATCTAGTATAAAGAAAGTTATTAGAAAAGGTGTTTCTACAGGTATTACACTTATTTTGGTGTTTAAAGTTTCACTTCACCTGAGTTTATAGCACATGAGTGGAAAGTAAATGTAATATTATTGTGAGAGTATTTGCAATGTTTTTGTTTCTGTAGGTGGGTGAGAATGGAGCTGGCAAATCCACCGTACTTAAGCTTCTGATGGGAGAACTGACGCCCCTCAATGGTTGCCGATATGCCCACAGGTCAGTGTTGCTGATGCTTGGGACTTTATATCCAGCCTGCCTGCCTGACTGTCTCTCTGTCTGTGTTTTTGTCTGTCTATTTCTGTCTGTCTGTCTGTCCCTCTCTGTCTGTTTTTCTGTCTGTCTGATATTTGTCTTCTCACACAGAAACCTGAAGATTGGTTACTTTAGTCAACATCACGTGGATCAGCTGGACCTGAATGTCTGTTCAATAGAGCTGCTGCTGAAGAGATTTCCAGGTACTGTCTAAGATGAACACTCACATGATCATTACAGTCAATATCACATCAGCTGTCTCTGATGTCTGAATCTATGTTGTGTGGGTGGGGATGTAAATTTTACACAATGTCATAGCCTAACATTTTACCATCCAGCCAAATTCTACCTGTAAGTCCCACCCCTATTTCCACTGAATATTGATTCAGAAAATTTAATCTTTGTTAAATACATTTGTCTGAAGCTGTGTTCATACGCATGCTGTGATCAGGTCACACAGAGGAAGAGTACCGTCATCAGCTGGGCCGATATGGTATCACTGGAGAGCTTGCAACGCGACCAGTCGCAAGTCTGTCAGGAGGACAGAAGAGCCGCGTCGCTTTCGCTCAGATGACCTTGCCATGGTAACACAACACAGTCTGGCTCTCATCTTCATGGTCTGACCCTCATTTCACCATATGACCCTCATTTGCACAGCCTTGTCCTCATTTCACTGTATCACTTTCATATATACAGTCTGGTCTTCATTTCATCATATGACCCTCATACATAAAGTATTATTAATTTAGGAATACTATTTTCCCATCATAGTTTCATTAACATGCATTTTCGTAACAGTGATTTAAACTCTTTAAACTTTCATTATCACCATGATGCTCATGCCACAGCCTTGAGTCCTTGAGTAATCGTTTTTCAGACCTATCTGAAAATCTGAATTAATTGAAATGAAAAATGGACTAAAATGCCTACCTCTAATACATTTAAAAATATATATAATTTTGGTTATGGAGAATGTTGCCTCATTTATATAGTCTGGCCCTTATTTCACAATGTGACCCTAATTTACACAGTCTGGTACTCATTTCACTGTATCACCCACATTTACACCATCTGATCTGCACATAAGCTACTGTTTATGTCTCTAAAAACTTTCTAAAGCACATTTACAGGCTTTCACTTTCACTATGTGCTCCTTTTGTGGTCCTCAGTTAAACTAAGGCTCATTTATTTTGTTATTGGATTGTCATTTGCAGCCCCAACTTCTACATCCTAGATGAACCAACAAATCATCTGGACATGGAGACGATCGAGGCCCTTGCAAAAGCCCTCAACAAGTTCAAAGTAAGAGCAGTGTCCATGCAGAGCAGTGCTCCATTGAGTTCACTCACTTAGAAGTTGACAGTTCAGTATTTATGAGTTGTTCTCTTACAGAACAGTAATGCAGTTTAAAGAACCTACGTCATGTAGCTGTATGCTTTAACTGATGTGAGAATGTCCCTGTCAGGGCGGTGTGGTTCTGGTGTCCCATGACGAGCGTCTGATCCGGATGGTCTGTAAAGAGCTTTGGGTTTGTGAGGTAGGGCGAGTCCACCGAGTGGATGGAGGCTTTGATGAGTACAAGGAGATTTTGCAGGAACAGTTTCGACGGGAGGGATACTTGTGATGGTCATCCAGTCTTATGTTCACACTGATTTACAAACAGCAGAACTGCCTTCTGACAAAAATGTCTGCAGCCTCAGGGCCCGTAGGCTGTTTGGATGTTGTTTCTCAAAAACCATTCAACTTCAAACTTCCCAGCTCATAAGCCACAGACAAATGTCCCCCAGGTTCCAGGTCAGATGCTTCCTGAACTTTTGTGCAAACCAACAAATTCAAGATAAAGGCAAAATGGACATACGCACTAACTGATGTCACTTCCCAATGCTTTTAAAAGATCACTCAAAATACAATAAATTATAAATGTCCAACAATTTGAATGTTCTTCTATTATTGTTGTCAACTCATGTTTTCTTAGATTACAGTAATGGGAGAAGGGATGTCTGGGAGAGAGTTTTTCTGATGCATAGCTAATCATCAAGTTAAAGTGAATAACTTGCTCCCAACAATACATTTTCATTTAACAATGATCCAGTTATCTAACACATTCTGGCAAGATGATTCAAATTGCACACATTTGGCATCACAGGTACAGGTCCAGTTGGTTAAAGACTGTTCTGGGGTCAGTGAATTGGTTGGCATATGTTTACAGTTTTCTGCTGATTTACAGTTTACACAGTTTCTTTGGATCATTCCTCAAAGAGTCCTCCTACAAAAAAGAAATTTTGTGTTTATTTAAGGATAGAATAGGCCATTTTGAAGAGGCTAGCAATAGCAAGCTATCTTTGAAAGCATAAGATTCCGCCCTTCCTTCAGAGATCTCTCCAAAGCCACGCCTCCTCCAAAACACATTAACACAGTGCATTGAGATATGCAAACACAGTTTGACAGCCAAGTAGGACATCGTTCATAATAATAATAATAATAATATTAATAATCATAAACTTTCTATAGCGTCATTAAAGGCTACTTCTCAAAGTTCTTTACACAGAAACTCAATGTTAAAGGTAAAAAAAAGTATTCAAAAGTTAAAAAAGGCAATATAAAAGAAAAATAAAGACCCCAGAAAACCTAAGAAATCGCATATAAGCAAGTCTGATAACGTTTTAAGAGATTTTTAAAACACAATTTAGCATGTCATAGTGAAAGATTCTGGTCAACCACAGAGTGCAAGTGTGTTGAGACAACAGTCAAGAGGCCAGAATCAGAGGAGCAGAGATCACACTGTGGAGTGTAGACAGTTGAAAGTTCAGAGTATTAGGCGCAAAACCATGTGTGGCTTTGTAAGTAAGCATAAGAATGTTAAAATCTACACAAACCTTACAGGGAGCCAGTGTAGGGATTTCAAAATTGGAATGATGTGCTCTCTAGTCTCTAGCGGATGGATTTTGGACATACTGCAGTTTTCTTTAGGGTAGTTTTTGAAACCCCTCAGACAAAGCAGGGATAAAGCAAATGATTAATTGTTCTGCCACAACAAAGGTTAGCATGGGGCACAATTTTGCAATATTTTTAAGATGAAACAATTAGGAGTTAACTGTTCTGGATATGATCTTGAAATGTTATCCCCAAGTTTTATTTTCACGTGTTTTTCGTGAAAGGACAGAGCCATTTACTTTAACTGTTTAAAGATCCAGGTTTATGTAATTGGTGGGATGAGCATAACCTCCAATTTATCAAAGCAAGTTTTGAGATCATAGTTTTATCACAGAAATGTGGTGTTTAAGAAAAGCAACACCTGCATAATAACCTGGTTTTGAGTAAATGTAAATCTGGGTGTCGTGTATAAAAATGATACTTAAGACCAAGAGATCCAAGGAGTTGACCAAGAGAAAACATACATACTAAGTGTATTCAAACTCAATCCCTGAGGAACACCAAATTTGATTTAGCCTGTTTTGGACTTCTGTCCACCCATAGAGACAAACTGCCTGCGGCTATTCGGGTACGGCTATTCAGGTTAAATGCAATAATTGGATAAACATTTTATTGTTGTCGCCTTTAATATAATATAATTATTCATGTGAATATGTTTATACAACTTTAATTAGTGATTGCTATCAGGATGTGAAGAGGCTTTCAACCAGAATGAAAAAACAGAGATTCTGTCACTGTGCTTTTGAGATTTGCTATGTTGAAGTTTAATCCTTACACTGGTCCCTGAAACTCCCCAGAGGTGAATATTCATATGGTCCCTAAAACTCTCCTGTGAATATTTACATTTGAATATTCAGACATCACCAAAGGTCTCCACAGGTGCATTAATGATTGCATTAACTTTTTAATTATTTGTATGTGATCTTAATATGCATCTCTAACCTGTGGTTAATGTGTTATGAGAGGTTCCTAGGTCTCTGGGTTTTTGTGCCCTATTTTGTTGTATTATTGAAGAGATGGACATTTGTTTTAGTCAGTCCATTAACAACTATATTAGGTCTCTCCAGAAACAGTTATATTATTTAATATACTATATAAGGGGCCTTTCTGGTGGGGAAGGGGCCAGAGCTGCTATGGGAGGTTGAGTGATGCCAGCTAGATATAGCTGATGTACAGTGCATCTGGAAAGCATTCACAGCGCTTCACCTGTTCCACATTTTGTTGTTACAGCCTTATTCCAAAATGGATTGGATTAAATTATTTTTCTCAAAAATCTACAAACAATACCCCATAAAGGCTGTGAATACTTCACGTGTGAAAAAATCACATGTACATAAGTATTCACAGCCTTTGCTCAATACTTTGTTGAAACACCTTTGACAGCAATTACAACCTGTGGTCTTTTTGAGTATGATGCTACAAGTTTGGCATACCTATTTTTGGGGCATACCATTCTTCTTTGCAGGACCTCTCAAACTCCATCAGGTTGGATTAGGAGCGTCGGTGCACAGCCATATTCAGATCTCTCCAGAGATGTTCAGTCAGGTTCAAGTTTGGACACAGGACATTCACAGAGTTGTCCCATAGCCACTCCTTTGTTTTCTTGGCTGTGTGCCGTTTTATTGGAGTCATGTTTGTGTGATCCCATCCTCTTAAGGGTCCATTGACTACCCATACTAAAGTCCTGACTGCATATGGGCCCTCACCATGGCTATTTATGATCTCCTATGACCTTTGAGGCATTGATTCCTATCAATAGCTCAAGGTTGCCATCAATCTCAGGGATATCAATTTTTTGCAGTTATGGCCGCCTACCAAAGTCTTTTTTTGTGGGTATTATTTTTTTGGTGGCTGACATCTCCTTTTGTGTAAATACATCAGGCAGTTTTATGAAATTGTTTTTGTTAAAACCAGAGATCCTGTGATTGCATAAGTTGGTATGGACTTCTTATGACTCATTGTCTTCAACAAGATATTAATTATTTTACCTTTGACATTCAACAGTCATCAGATGCTTGGTACAAAAGGTAGCAGAACTTCCAGGATCAAAGAAACAATACACAAGGACAACCATTTCACCCTTAACAGCTTAACAGACTCTTGCTGGAACCACTGAAAGGTCATTAATCCTGTATGCTGACCCTGATATCCCCACCAGCTGGCTGCATAAAAGCAGAGGAGTTAGGGTTAGTGTTTCTGTTGTGTAAATTTTCTTTTCTTGCTTTACCTTTAGTTGTTTGCTAAATGTTAAGGATATTAAATGCTGTTTTAGAGCATGATGTACAGGTGAGCCTCTTCTTATAGGTTTTGCTGATATGGCCTTGATCTAGGCAAACAAAATAAAAGGTTCCCTATTAAGGAAGTCTATCTTATAACTTTGTTTCCTCTTAAATAGCTTACAGCTCTCCAACATGTGATCACTGCTGATACACAGCAAATAGTTGTTAGAGGACTGATAAACAGATTGTAATGTAGAGTATGGACAGTAGAGACACTAGTTGCAAAGGTACTTCCACCAGACTTTGGCTTACTTTAGTGAGAAGCATGTCTTTAGTTTGGCTTGTGAGCTTATCTTGAATATCCCAGAATACTGGGTCTGAAGCCACTCTTTTCTCACTCTGTTTTTCAATTGTAACTGCTCTCCTTTCTTTAAAGAAGATGCCTGCTACAAAATGTATTGAGGGAGGGGCCCACCAACCATTCTTTATATATGTTCCTTAAATGAAAAGTATTGGTGCAAACCAAAATAAAAAAGAGACCCACAAATGCAAATTATATTAAATCATTATTAATACAAAAATCAGGATGGATATTACAGCAGATGAATATAAAATTAAAAGCCTCAACGACTTGTAAGGTTTTGACATGACATACAACATAGCAGTGAATATTACTCAAGGATGTAAAATAGATTGCATATTATACTATAAAAATCATGAATGTCTTTTTGTGAATGTCTCTTGTACTTGATGAAGATGATATTGATGATGATGATGACGACAATGCTTGAAAATGATTCATGGAAATGATTCATGATTCATGGAGTGTCCACTGTTTGTCCAAACATTCACCAGTTCCCATATGCTTCTGACATGGAGTAAATATGAGGTGGTGAAGTAGAAGTCATAGCACAGGATAAAACTACCAATATTAAAGAGTCATTGATTGAGCTTAAAACATTAAAGTTTCTCAGTCCAGACTCTTCAGCATGGCGGGTAACATGGGAAGAATGTTGAAGAACAGAGGAAGGCTCCCATAGTTCAAGAACCTCAGCGCAAACTTCCATGTGCAAGCAATCGAGTAGTGCAGTCCTTCCAAGGGCAGTGCAAAATGACTAAAAAAAAATCACCCTTCCTATAAATTTACAGGACAGGTATGCAATCGCTATGATCAATTCACAGCATCTTCTCGCTGATCCAGGAGTCCTTTTGGGAACAGTTATGTCTTCAAGAACGGTACCAGCCCAGTGAAGGACAATCCTTTTTACTGGCTAATGGACAAAGGCAGACTGCTATTGGTAATGTAGTGATCTTCACACGGGGCACCAATTAATGGTACGCCTCACACAGGACACCAAAGGTGTGTGTGTGTGTGTGTCAGATGACCTCTCCCTCCTTTTACCTTGGGGCACCAGCTGAGGAATTCCACCTCAACATGTATCAGTGGATAAATCACCTGGGATATCTGAAGGATTTTGTGTAATTTCTTGCTAACTTGTAGAGCCTCTGGTTACCAACACAAGAAAGATACAGTTTTACAAATACAAACGGGTTTATTCACCAAACATACAAAGGGAAATAACTACTGGATAATGCATAGAAATAAAAATAACACTACAATTGAATAATACTTTAGAAAGATTGGATTATTGAATGAAAACAATGCATCTTTCACTCTATGTTTATTCCAGTCAATGCTGTTGCTGAATGTGGTGGCAGGAAAATATTCTTAGGCTGTCAACTCCCAGAGATAACACCTATACTCTCTGCTAAGTAGCACATACGAAGCCTATACTGCGATTACTAGTGCCAAGGTCTTGAAAGAGGTTTGGAAGGAAAAAGTATATTTACGTTCCACACCGTCAGGAACACACGTACGGTCCGAAAAGCGCAAAATCACTCTCAGAGAGTTGCAGTCACAGAGAGGTGAACTCTGCTGCACCAGAAAGATTGTAAGTCCAAGGCGTGATAGAGTCATTGCAGTTGAGCCGTGAGGCCGAAAGAGCCGTGAGGATTGGTAAAGTCCACCTGTGCAGATGATGGTAAAATTTAAGGTTTACTTGCAAAAGCTTAACCTTAGTCATACTGTTGTTTCTTCCTAGTTCTGTCAGAAAACTCAGAACAAGGATGGATCCGCTGATGAGGGACTTTATCTCTTTCTGGTGAGGTGGAGACTGTAATTTGGTGCCCCCCGTTTCCAATAAGGTGATTGGTTATCAGGGTAAAGGCTGACCACGCCATATGGCCCACCCTTCTCCAGCTGTGTGGAACTTGTTTGCATAAAGTAAAGGTCCATTTTAGAAAAATGTCCCTGAACCTTTACCTATGTATTTTTTTTCTGTCCAAACCACTCTCAACACTTGAGAGTTTGACACTTGACAATGTACTGAATGCATACATACGAAACATGATGTTGAAAGGCTGGAATAATCATTTGTACCTATATTCAGAGGCTACAGGTGAGATTACACGTTATGTTCCAGCTACATTTACACACACAATGACATTTTGGTATGTTCAGCATTTGTAACGTGCAATTGTAATGTCCTTTTTAACAGTTCTTTCTGTATAAATGTAAAAGGTTTGACTCTCCTTGTTTCAATCATTGTGGGCTGCATGGCCAGCACATTAGCATGCTGTACCTGGAGGATCAAAGGAACTTTACTGCCATCCTGGCCTGGGCTTTAGGATCAAAGTAATGGGTGATAAGGGGAATCCTGTGGACCAATGAAAAAGGGTCCTGTCCTTCCCTATCTTAACCCAACAGGGGTATCTGGCAGTTCCCTTAGCCTCCTTATCTGATGGCACTGGGCATCTGGTTGTGTTAGCCCGTCAACGTCCAATCGCAAGTGAGCAAACCTTCCTCCATTGTGGCAGTTAGAGAGAGGCCCCGTCATAAACTGGGCCGTGGAGTTTCCTTTGTTCTGCTGTTCATTACAGTAAGGTGAAATGGAAATGAGGTGCAGGAACATTCAGTACACCTGACATTCTTTATAATAAGAGATACTGGCCTGACAGTGTCAATCATACTAGGAATGGATTTTCTGTTAAAGACCGGAATGGTGCTGGATTTTCACAAAGCTCAGTGTAGCCTACCCATGGCAGAAAAAGATAGTAAATTAAAAACTTTTCCTTTTCCTCAGCATGAATTCCACCCTACCATGCATTTCTACCTTGCAATTTCTGCACCTGCTTACAGTGATGAAATTCATTAATATATAAATCAACTTACTCAAGCAGCAGACACAGATTCACAAACAAAAAAGGAATTGGAGAGGATGATGTTAAGCTGGCCCACTGTGTGTACCCAGGAAATGGGTCGTACCAGCATTCTCAAACATCACATTATTACCACTGATTAAGTACCAGTAAGGCGATGTGTGTACAAGGTCTCAATTGAGAAACAACAGTTAATTGAAACCCAAATACAAAGGTTACTAGACAAAGGGATCTTTTGACCCTCTAATCCCCCTTGGGCTTCCATGGTAGTGGTAGTCCAAAAGAAGGATGGAGGCTCCAGACTTTGATTATCGTGGACTGAATGCTAAGACCCACCTGGATGCCTAGCCCATGCCCCAGATACAAGATATCTTGGAGTCACTGCATGGTGCCACTGTTTTCAGTATGTTGGATGAAAAGTGGTTATTGGCAGATGGAGATGGAGTCTGATAGCATTCAGAAAACCTCCTTTGTAACATCTGCAGGGCTCTATGAATTCCTTTGTCTTCATGCAATTTCATTCAAAGATCTCTTCCAGGGTCATATAATTTCAGACGAGGGTGTAAAAATTGATCCATCCAAAGTTTTTGCAGTTGAATCATTCCCCATACCTCAATCTATTAAGGACGTCCAAAGGTTTTTAGGATTGGCAGGATGGTACCACCGCTTTATTCCACATTTCTCAGAGAAAGCTGCACCTCTGCATGCATTGAAGCAGAAAAACCCAGCATGGATTTGGACAGAGTCCAAATCCAAAGTCAGCAGGCATTTGACATGTTAAAGCAAGATCTTGTACAAGCTCCTGTCTTAACAACACCTGATTTTAGCAAGCCTTTCCGAGTGCAGACAGATACAAGTGACATTGGCTTAGGAGCTGTTCTTGCTTAAGAGACAATAGGAGAAGAATATGTAATTGCCTATGCATCCTGATTGCTCAAAGGAGCAGAGAAGGTATACTCAGTATTAGAAAAGTAGTGACTGGCTGTGGTCTGGGCTGTAATTTAATTAAGTTTAAGACACAGTAAGTCTTGAAATTGAGGCCCACTGTTTTGTTTTTTTTTAATTCCCACTTGATCTCCATCTTTCCCTCAGTTTGTATGGAAATTTCATGACCAGGATTTTTATGTTGGATGAAGTTAAATTTATGTAACTCATGCTCAGCAACAATTACTGTGCAAGTTTGCAGTGATTTAGAATCCTCAAGTCTAATTGCAGGGTCTTCTATTTTTTCTTCATATTGGCAGAACACATCTCTTTTATAACCTTTGTCTGGGGTCATATAAAAAAACAACTCATTACCAGATTTCTGAGAAAGCCATATAAAGGCATATTTATCAAGAAAGTATAGCTGGTCAGCAGTGCTGACCAGCTATCTGTTTTTAGCTCAATACCGTACTCAAAAGCTCTTATGAATGGTGTGTTCTTTAAAATATCACTATCAAAGATCATAATATCTCTGTGGGAAAGACTTAAAAGCTGATACTGCTTTACTAGAAGGTATGTTATCTCATATTGGCATTGAAAGAAGTACACGCCTTAATACTCTCTAAAAATAATCCAAAGATCATTTTTGCTCAGACACATTTTTGCTTCTGCTCGGACACTCTTGGTAACAACATTTTTGTCACTGGAGAATCTCTGTTCACTCTAAGGTACAGTGCTTGTAATTAAAGAGGAATTATTATCTGTCGAAGAACACTTTTGAACTTTCCTGTAATGTTGAAATTCTGTGACCCACATGTCTGGGTGCAGGTTTACACACTTCTCATTGGATCACATTGTTTCACATCTAATACAGTGGCATAGGGCTGAGGCAATGATGTGCAAATGCCGCTCAAAACTGGGGCTTTCTTACCTGCATGAAAAGGTTTTCTTTTAGTTTAAACGAATGTCTACTGTTGATATTGTGATAAAAGGATACTGTGATTAATCATGTTTATGTGATTAATCAAATTTCATCAAATAATTAAAATATCTATTTTTTTAATAAAATATAATGACTAACACGTGTTAATACCACTGCCTCAGATGCGCACTCGGATGCATACAAGCCTTTTCATATTTCTTGCAGTTGTACCCATTTATTTTAGTTATTGTAAATTTGTGTTGTCTATTATTACCATTTCATGCGTATTTGTATTTAGAAGCAATTCATTTTGATTACAGACAACATTTCACATCATATATGCAGGGATAGGAAACGATAGAATAAAATGTTTGAATCTGTAGAAAATGGTAGCTCTCATGCCTGTAATGACACATACCAAGTTTCACCTCAATGTCATAGGGTGCATTGGAATTGGCATGAGCCAAGGAATCGGAGGAAGAGGAAATTTGTTTCAGGACTTACCAGTCAAAAGTTGAGCATGTGAAATTATATATATTTTTGTATATATTTTTTGACCAATCAGTGGTGCTGTCACCAAATTTTTATGGGGCAGTCAGAATTTTTATGAAACAGTCAATGCAAAATTGATGCGTTACTCAAGAACCATTTTATCTATCTACAAGATTTAACTTCTTGCACAGGAATTTTTGTCCAGATCGGACACATGACCTAAATGGGGACAGGAAGTACAGTAGACTGACAAATTTGGTATTGTAGCACTTGACATATGTCAAGGAATATAAAGTGTCTCATGAGAGTAAGGCAAATTAATCAAAAGTTACTTTGTTAAAATTTTATTAACTTTTGACTGCTAAGGGGGCACCAGCTCCAAACCTTGCAAGTACTCTGACAATGAGGATAATGAACCATACTAAGTTTCATAAGCTGTGCAGTTGCATTCATATTTCATTTTACATCAAAATTCAAAATGGCCAACATCCAAAATGACAAACCATTGGATATTGTTTGACTCGACATGGCTAAAGGAATATAAAGAGAAAAACCGCATGATTTTAGGCCAAAGTTTTAAGTTAAAGCAAAAATAACCATTTTTCATATCTCTGGACAAGTAAGTGTCACTGTAACAAAACTGTTCAAGTAATCTCAGGTCATGCCTGTGGTGAGACAAACCATGTTACCAAAATACTGCTTCATATTTATTTTTGTGTGCTCATTGTAAAATTCATAAATGTGGTATACATGAATGGTAAAGCATATGAAAAAGCTTTTAAGAACTTTTTGTCCTGACTGTCTGAAAATTTTCATGATTGAAATGACATCATAGGGAGCATAAATTCTAGGACATACAAGTCAGAAGTTATGACCTTAAACATTTGTTGACAGTTGGTGGCACTAGAGAGTTTGAGCTCAGACTGTCCTCTATCTGTATGCTAAATTTCACAACTTTTTAGAGTGGAACTTGCACGCCTGTCTCCGACCCGGATATAGAGGTATATAAGGATGCTGAAATGCATTGTTCATTCAGATTTATGCTGAGAAGCTGGAAGATATGTCCTGACTCTCGCAGTGGATCAGTTCAGTGTTGTGGCAAGAGGGACAAATGTGTCATTCCCCCCATCAGGGAACAAGGATTAAAAACGTAAATGAGATTTCCCTTTCTGCCAGTCACTCGATGTTGTGTCAATGATGACACTATGGGTCCCTATACAAAGCTTCACAGGGGCTGAACTGCACTCCAAGCTAAGTGAAGCATACGTGGGCAAGCTACTGCATGCCACGTAGTGAGCACTCAGCCTCGCCATAACATTTCAGCTTCAGGCATAAGGCGCCTCCCTTCCACCTGTAGGAAGTAGGAACTTAGCAACAGGGTTGCAAGCATTGGCCAACCATTAAGCATAAAAGCTGGAATGGTGTGCTCCTAAGAAAGGTGAATCACTACAGAGGCCACATGCTTTCAGTGATGGGTACCATGTGGTAGATTCTATGAGGGGACATACTTGGAAGGTAGTTAGGGAGACCCATCACTGAATACTGGTCTCACATACGGAGACCCACTAGGAAAGACCCTATCACCCAAGAGGGTGCCTAGCTGCAGTAGTGAACGTAGAAAGAGGGGAAGACACAGGGCTTAGCATGATGTCCCTGTCATGATGTCCCTGTCACCTGTCTGTGGATAATACATGGGGGGTTACCCAAGAAAGGGGAATCCAAACATATAGAGCACCTAGCCCTGACAGATGGGCTTACCTGGAAAGGGCCAAACGAGTATCAGGCCTGATATCCAACTCCACCGAGTCGTCCACTGAATCTTATGTCTGAAGACATTATCTGGATAAGAATGGCGAATTGCAATAGTGAGGGAAAAGGTATAGGTGCAAGCAGTTCATGCACCTGGTTACAATTAATCACTATGCAGAACACAGGTCCACGCAAAGGTTGTAAAACCTTGTGAAGGTCTTAGATGTAGCCCAGCCTGCAGCTTTACAGATGTCTGCCAGTGAGCCATCCCTTGCCAATGCTCACGAGGACAACTCCCCTCGTGGAGTGCGCACTGATTCCAAACTGGCATGGCAGGTCCTGTGATTGGTAGGCCAATGAAATGGGCTGCACAAATGAATGGGCTAATCTCTGTTGCCCATTGCCCTGCTGATCTCCAAAGCAGACAGAGCTGTTAAGAGCATCTAAACCTCTCTGTGCATTCCAGGAATGGAATTTTGGAACAAAAAGGAATGGTGGGAACCTTGTGCACGTAACCTAGCCAGGGTCTCAGTGTAACACTAGAATACCAAGACCTGAACTTCAGGCAGTGACTGGTGACAAAGAGTGCCTGTAGGTCCCCCACCCACTTGATAAATGTGAGCACCACTAAGAGAGCCATCTTGAGTGGGAAAACGCTGAGAACAGCCTTTCCCAGGGCCCTTTTTCCCAGCTCAAATGGGGCCCCTCGTAGGTCCGTTAGAATTACTGAGAGGTCCTAGGCAGGAAATGGGGCGAGCCCTAGGAGGGTTAGCTCTCCTGATGCCTTTGAGCAACCTAATAATTAGGTTGTGCTGTCTCACTGTTCTGCCATTCATGGTGTCATGGTCACATACATGTTAAGAGTAAAGGGAGACAGCCATCTTCCAAACATCTCTTGCAGGAAGGACATCACAACACTAATAGCACATCTTTGTGTATCTTTACCATGGAAGATATACCAATTCCCTCAGTCAGGGTGTACCAAAGGGCACAGTGGTTTTACTGGAGGCAAACATTTCTATCTGGGCCTCCATGAATATCTCCTAAATCAGCTTGACTATGCGGGACGGAGTCTTCAATCACCACAAACTGTGACAACACACCACCTTGGTGGTTGATGTAGGCCACTGTCACTGTGTTGTCTGTCCAGACTAACACATGCTTACCCTGGATCAATGGTATAAACCTCAGCAGAACAAACAGGACTGCCACAGCTCCAGGCAATTAGTGTGCCAACTCATGTGGTGACTTTTCCAAATCCCTGACACTGTGTGTGCATTGCACATGGCACCACAGCCCATATGTGACGTACCTGTTGTAACAACTGTGCATCTGAAGCAGTCTCATGCATCAACTCATGTGGAACAACAACTGCTGAGGATGCCATATTTGATTCTGTTTTATTTATAGAGTTTTATAAAATGTTGCATTGCTTCAAAGCAGCTTTCCTGGAAATAGGACTAATGTCAGGTGAAACTGGAGCTGGGTTGGTCTGTTAATAGGATGGTTAATAGTTTTGGACCTGGTTAGATTTAAGGAAGCATACTGAATGGGATACTCTGATCTTTTTCATTTTGGTTTGTTTTGTTTGTCCAGTGGAGCTTTATCTCTGGAACATGTCTGTGTTTTGTAATGGCAGCCTTATAATTGGTTGCTATTGCAAATGCTGGTTTACAGTGTTTAAAAACGTGCTGCAAGGAACTGTATGAAGACTAGGGTTAACTTTATTTAGTTGTGTAATTTAGTTAGTGGGGAATTGTTAGGCCAGTTTTATAACCTTACAAATATTTGTAAATAAGTAGGCTTGCGTTGTGTTTTTGGTCATAGCCTCTATTGAAGATTTTATTAACTCCCTCTGAATGTCTGTTAAATGACTTTTTAAAAACCAGCTCTTCGAAATTGTACAATATTAGATTATTTATAAAACCTTGATTGTTCTTGTACAATTTAAGAACTCAGGTCAAGATGTGCAAGGTCCGTTGACTGTTTTGGCTGCTGACTGAGAAAAAAATCTGACCTGCCAAAAATTATTTTGCTGAAGAATTTTTGAGGCTTCTCAGCTGACAAAAACACGACTATGTAAAACTCAAGATGAAATGTTGTTTTGATCAGCATGCAGAGGTACATTAATTCTAGCCAGGTGACCAAGTATTTACACTACTGCTTATTGTGGATCACCATTTCAGGCTAAAGTTCTTGGAACATACATTATTTCTTGTCAGATTTCAGATCTTAATCATTAGATGCCAGATTGGACCAAGATAACATGTCACATAAATGTATTATTTCAATTATTTAAAACCTTACAATGCTTTTAAGGATCCTGGTAGAACTGTTACAGACACTGAGGTAGAATCTAAAATGCCTGATAAAAGAATTGTTCCTTATGAAGCAGACTGATGACATTGATGCAACTGATCCAACAGCTTGATCTGTTGTGTAAGTGGTGTTGTAGTTGACTTCTATCTGGGTGATTCTGTTCTGTAAGGTCACTTACAGAATTTTTAAACTTTGAATTATTTGCACAGTTTAACGATTTGACAGACGGATAGAATAGTGATTTTGATCAATCATATAACAGAGTATGTTTTGCTATTCACAAATTTGACAGAGCATGACATTCATCAGCAGTATTATAGAGTTTCAGCTAATAAGGAGAAACACATGGATGCTGAAATTAATTATATAAAGAATAAAAATAATATCGCTGAGCCTTTATTTTGAATTGAACATCTCTATCTCTGTTGGTCTTGTTTGATGGCCTGTTCAGATTCTGCACAGATTATGGAAAGATAAATGCAGTTACAAAGCCCAATTCCTTTCTTTTACCTTGAATTGACGATTGCATAGATCAGGTGGGGAATGCCAAATTGGTAAGTTCGATGTATTGAAAGCATATTGGTAAGTACCTCTGACTGCAAGAGATATCCCCTTTGGTGTTATTTTTTTATAAGGTAATAGGGTTTGGTTTGTAAAATGCTCCTGCAACCTTTCAGCAATTAATGAATCATGTTATATCTGGCTTGAATGGTTGTGCAGTGTTTTTAGATGATGATGTGGTTTATAGTCACACGTGGGAAGAACATCTTTCTAATATTCATGCCCTGTTTGATTATTTTGTTGTAGTAAACTTAGATCTATTGCCTGAACCACCTGAACAATAAAAATTCTAACAAATATAGCTGCAAGCCCACTAAGAGCACAAAGAGAAATATTTGTGGACATCACTGATGATGAATTTAGAACAATAGGCTTAAAAAACATGAATAAAACCACTTACAGCAATATGACATTTTTTGACTAATAGGTGGCACTGTCACCAAGTTATGAGACAGTCAGGGTGTGGTCACAATGATTACCACAATGAACATTTGATCTTTTAAAAAGATTTTTAAAACTTTTTGTCAGGAGTGCCCCTAGATGATGCACACAAAATTTTGTGCAAATCGGACGTACAATCTCAGGAGTTTGAAAAGTAGGTTTTCAAATGAACTCAAAATGGCAGACGAAGTACAGTCTCCTATAAAAATTTTCACCATTGTTATAAGACAGTCAGGATGTGGTCGCAATGACAAAAGGATTTGTTGACCACAGCATACAGATCAATTTTGTCTTTACTGTCCGAGTACTTATGGGGGGCATTCTATATAGTGCTGAAACAACAGCTTCAGGGTGTATTCCAGACTTCACTTTGCAACAGAGTATATGGTATTCAAAAGGAGATATCAAAACTCATTAACCCTTAAGGGGTGTTGACCATATTCATTAGTGCGGGGAACTAAATAATCTAGCAGTTGACCACTTTAAGTCATTTATGACTTACCAATTAGTTTCACGCACTAATGTTGTCATGAATAGTAAACAGAAAAATTCAAAATAAAGAATAATTTGCAAATAAATAATTTTGCCCAAGGGATTACAGTCAGGCTAGACAGATGTTTTACCTCTGTCCCTGGAATCCATCCAGACCCACAGTCACCTAGTCCCCTGATCTTCAAAATATATTTGCAATATGATAGTCTTTCATATATGTTCCCATAAACACACTTATTGATGATTTTAATGCATGACGAATCATAGCCATAATACAAGGCCACAAACTAAGCAAAATCAAAATGCATGCAATAACCAAAGCAATTAATATCATCCAGTGTTTGATTTTACTGAACAGACTGGAAAAACCAATATGGATTCCTTGATCGATTAGGTGTCCATCCGCATCATTATAGTCTCAAACTGTATCACGGGTCTGGCAGGTGTTTCAGTCTGGATGCGTGGATCCACTGTGGCTGGTGATCAGTCAGTACTCCAGTTCTGGTCACTGCAATCACTGTAGCCAGCCCCATATATTTTGGTTCTCCAACAGCTACTGGCTTCAGACTTCGAAACAGCACCTGTTGGCCTGGAACAAAGTTATGGGTGGGCTTATCTGCTGAAATAGGAAGAGAAAGAGAAAGATTAGCACATACAGAATTCAGTTTGTCAGTTATTGGCAGCGCAATTCTGCCATCCTTGTCTTTAATTAAGCCACCTACATCTGGGGCACACCCATTCTCCACCCAGTGTTTCAGATCTTCCCCTGTTGGTTGGCTCTGCAAAATGTTTAGATCTACATCTGGTACGCATGATAAATGTGCAAATATAATTGTTCCTGCTTCCCTAGCAGACCTTTTCTGATATGGGGAAAACTCTCCATGTTCCGCAGCCCATTTGGCCATTTCATCTGCCCATCTATTACCTACAGCTTCTGGTTCATTGCTTTGGGCATGACCTTTTACAACTGCCAGCTCAGATGGCAGCATTACTCTCTGTAACAAATCTCATACCAACTCTGCATGTGATTTTGGTTTACCCTCAGATGTCTGAAAATTTCCTTGTCTTTCCCAGGTTTTAGCGAAATCTTGAACTACATCGTAAGCGTACTTACTGTCTGTGTATATTGTGGCTCTTTTGTCTTTTGTGAGCTCGCATGCTCTTGTCAAAGCAATCAATTCTGCAGCTTGTGCTGAATTATGATATTGCAGGTGGTATGCCTCCACCCTCTCACCTTCCAGCATCACAATTGCATATCCACACAAATACACTCCATCAGACGGCTTTGAACATGAGCCATGTATTTATGATGGGCCCCCATCCAGGGGCCTATCTTTCAGATCGACCCTGGCTGAATTTCATTCATGCCTCAATTTCATTCATGCAATCGTGAGGTTTTACCTCGGTTATTAATGTTGATAGGCCACAGAGCGACTGTATTGCAGCGCTCAAGACCGAAGTTGGTTTGATTGTTCAAATTCTGCTTCATAACCTGACCTTTCTCTGAGCCATCATGTGTTGTGTTTTCAGATTGTGTAATATCACGCCTGCCTGATGTGTGGTATATAGTTTCAAAGGATGTGACAATACAATTTTCTCAGCCATCTTTACCATCTCTGTCGTGAGAAAGATTTTATTAACCAAAATTTAAAGGAATCATGTATACATTATTCTACTATTATAGTTCTTCTCTATTGTGCTCTATTGTGTACTCTAGGACTCTTGTTATTCCTGTTATTGTTAGGGGCCCAAGGAAGGAAGATACTAACAACAGACCCCCATTAACTCATTTTTGACGTGTGCGTGAGAAGACTCCAATAAAGACCATTCCACAACCAGACACAAACAGTTCCCTATAGAAAACTTGGCTTGATTGTTTCAGCAATAAAGTCTATCTTTTGGCATCAAAACCTGAAACTCAAGAGTGTTATTAAGACGTGTGTGAAGAAACCACAACAAATTGGCGACCACGAAGGGACAAGGAAGGAACGGGGGAGTGGACCACGGCGGGCGGATTCTGGACAAACAACACAACAAATTAGCCAAAAGGTAAGCAGTTTTTGCTTATATAGTTAGGTTTTGTTGTTTGCCAGAGTTGCTCGTGGTGAGACACTTTTAAGTTCTTCTAAATTTATCAAACTAAATTGAACAGAATAAAATTTTCTAAATACAAGAAAAAAAGGGTTTTGATTCCAAAAGCACTAAATGCATGCATTGATCTGTGTTTTCTGTTGGGTTGGTGAAGACAGATTTTACTTTTCCTATAACCGCAGAGTTTAGATTAGACAATAGTAGATTGTTAAGAGAGAAGCGCTGATAAGTCCTACAGGCTAGGTCCTACAAGAGGTAGGCAGTATGTGTATGAGCCCTGCGAATAAAGGGACACAAATGAATGGGACTGGTATGAATTTTGAGTATTACTTAATTAAAATTCTTACACCTGTATGGGTTATTGTGACTGACATTCTATTATAATTAAGCATATATATACTTATAAACTTGAATATTTTCTAAATGATGGGTTGGGAAACATGATGTATAAAGATAATATTAAGGAAAAGGAAAGTGGCTGATATTGCTGTTTGGTATTAGTTGGAAGAAAAACGTAAGCACTCTGCGAACCAGCAGTGAACTGATTACGAGGGATAAAGGAAAAACAGTTGTAAAAACTGATCTGTATAAAAGTTGAGTGGAAACACTGGAAGGTAAAAGATTGTAATATTGGAACAACTGTGGCAACAACTCCTGTAGAACTTTTGGGAGTAAAGTATCCCCTATGTAAAGAACTTATAGATAAGCTCTCTAAAAATGGCAAAAGAGAAAAAAAAAACATGGATAAAATGGCCTAAAGAGGAAACATTTGATGTAGCGTTGTATGAGGAGATGGAAACATTGGTAAAAAATTACAAAACTAAAGATATGGGTCAGAAGAGGAAAAAAAGAAAAGAAAAAAGAAAAAGAGAACAAGAAGTGTTAACACTATTCAAAAAAGAAGGGGAGAACGTAATGAAAAACATAAAACAAGCTAGAAAAATTCTGAAGGAGGCAGACAGAGAGATGAAGAAAAAGGAGGGCGAGTTTACAGGTCCCCCTCCTTATGTGACCTCTGAAGGTCAATTTCCGTTACTCAAAGGAGTGGTAGAAGTTTCCGGAGAGATGCAGATGGAAGGGAATGTGGAGATAAGAGATGAAAAACAAAGAAGGCCTGATGTAAGACTAAAAAGCAGGCAGGAAAAAAGGGAAAAGGAAGGCCCATATTTAGACTGTTATAAACAAGTACAGACAGCTTTGGAGGAAATTAAAAAACAGTATAAACAAAAAAGACCAAGTGAAAAGGAACCAACAGTACAGACAGGACGGCTAGAAGAGGAAATTGAAGTAGAAGCAAGGGAATTTGAGGAAGAGTTAAATGGCAGGATTAAAGAGGCAGGAAAGCTTATGGCTGAAACAGATAAACTGTTGAGAAGAAGTGGGTATATACACATATGTTTAGAGACAATTAAAAAGATGGAAGCAAGAGACTGAAGGGAATCCAGAAGGAGACCCTCTAATGGCTACATTGTTCAGAAATGCTGTAATAAAAGCCACGCCACAAGCTGTAAAGAGTAAGTTAGATGATGTAGTCGGTCTGAACTCACACAAAGAGTTTTGTGACTATGTGTCTCATGCAGTGGAACTGTACAGAAACAATGAAAAAAAAAAAGCTCAAAAATCAAGAAAAAGAACTACAGAGAAAACTAACTCAATTGCAGCTTGAAGAACTAACAGCCTTTACTTAAGAAAAAGATTCAAGCAGTCGTAAAGACAGAAGAGTCTAACCAAATGACAGTAATGAGTGTAAATGCTGTACCACCAACTGTCCAATCTACTCTGCCTGCAGTAATCCCTCCAACCGTAAATCAGACACCTACCCCCATAGTCAATGTTTATGCTCAACAACAGGAGCCTCTCCTGTTGTCAAGCATGGAGACAGAGAGGAAGAGGCACAGCTATAAATTCTCCTCCAGGAGTGTGCTGGGGATGTGGACAGCCAGGACATAACAAAAGAGACTGCCCTATCAGTCCATGGCCACAAGTGCTCGGGGTTGGAGGGGGGCGGTGGTCAGGCACCGTTTCGTGGTCCTGTGAACTGGGGAGGCCCAACTCAAAACTACTAGGGATGCCCAGAGAATCCTATAGGGGAGAGTCAACTTCTAATTATAACTACTAATGCAAACCAAGAACCTGTATTGCAAATTGAAGTAGAAGGAAAAAACATACCAATGATGATAGACACAGGAGCAGTCTATACATGTATAAAGTTAAATTATGCCTCACACCTCCCCATGTCTGGAAAGTTTGTAAAGACAGTAGGATTCTCGGGACAGACACAGCTGATTCCTATGACTGCTCCAATCTGCCTGCAAACAAAACACAAAAGTGTGACCATTCCTATCCTGATATCAAATCAGACTCCTATTAATTTGTTAGGAAGAGATGCATTGTGTAAATTGGGCTTACAAATTTGGTGTTCTACAGAGGGAGTATATGTAGACATAAAGGGAACCCAAATGATGATCTCTGAGCCTAAAGCAAATGTGTACTGGATAGGACAGAGGAAGATGTGAGACAGACAATTAAGAAATGGGGGACATTCATTGAAGCACAGATACCTGAATCACAGATACCCAAATCAGGATTTCACTGTACAATGAAATATGACCCCTAGAGAAATGTAGATATAGAAAAGGAAAGGCAAGAAGGAACTAAAGAGCAAAGGATTGAAATGATCTCACAATATATCATAATAGGCAAACAAGGTGCAGCCATGAAAATAACAGAAAATGAATTTATAAAGAGATGGTTCAATGTAAATGATTCTATTCCACATATCTTTGTATGTAGGAAAACAAATTGGGAAACAATGGATCTAGGACCAATGATGAAAAAAGCTGCACAAAGCAAATGGGAGCCTACAACAAATCCATTGATTTTTCATTCTACTAACAAGAATTACATAATTTTGTGTGGTACGTCTTTGCTAGGTATTCCTCAGGAGGTAGTCATTAACCAGAAGCAACATGTACAAATGATGTCAACACCCGAACTAGGAAGCATGACCGCTGAACTTTTACAGGAAGTTGAGTTAAGTGCCAGCCGAGTGAGGGTCTCAGCATGACACTGATAAAGGGTTGGTAAAGTCAGCATGCCAAATAGTGCAACTTAAACCGAATGCATGCCTACCCCGAAAAATGCAATATCCTTGAAGCCCAGAGGCTGAATTAGGTATAAAGGATACAATTGAAGGACTTGTAAAAGCCAGAGTGTTGATAGAAACCAACAGTTATTGTAACACTTTATCTGTACCATTTATCCTATACTTAAAGCAAACAAAGCTAAATGGCATCTTGTCCATGATTTGAGAGAGATCAATGATATAGTGGAGGATTGGCCAGCTGATGTTCCTAACCCACATACGCTGTTAACAAATGTTCCTCCCGATGCCAAGTACTTTACAGTAATTGATCTTTGTTCTGTATTTTTCAGCATCCCAGTGGAAGAGGAAAGTAGACACCTGTTTGCATTTGCCTATGCTGGTAAACAATATTCTTATGCCAGATTACCACAGGGATTCCGGCATTCACCCCATATATTTAATCAGGTTCTTAAAGCTGATTTAGAAGACCTCATGCTAGATAGCACACTGCTGCAATACATGGATGATTTAATGATTTGTTCAACATCACTGAAACAGTGTCATAGAGATTCCATTAAAGTGTTTACAAAATTAGCCCAAGGAGGTCACAAAGTATCTGAAACCAAACTGCAATATTGTCTGCCACAGGTTGAATATTTAGGGCGATTAATCTCATATGGCACAACAGCCATAGCGCCAACACACTTATAAGGCATAAGTAAAGCACAATTGCCACAAACAGTAGGCCAGAAGATGACCTTTTTAGGAATGACTGGCTTCAGTAGTGATTGGATAGAAGATTATGCTATTAAAACAGCTCCATTGAGAGAGCTTTTGTAGCAAGCAGGGCTGCAGAACTTAAATGCCTCATTAACATGACATACAGATGCCTCAATAGCTTTTGAGTTAATTAAGAAAGAGCTACAAAAGGCACCTGCCTTGAGTGTACCTGACTATATCAAGCCATTTCACCTGTATGTGGCTAACAGAGTTGACGGATATGCATCAGCTATACTAATGCACGAGACCTGTAGAGGTAGGAAAAAACAGCCAATAGCCTACTATAGTACTAAACTAGACAATGTAGTGCAAGGATACCCACCATGTTATCAACAAGGTCTTGCAGCCGTACAGCCGTATCAGGCATATGACAAAGCATCAAGGATAACTATGGGATACCCAGTTATCATTTACACACATCTTAAAACTGCTAGTTTTAATTTTAGGTAATTGAACAAGGGAATTTTGTTTTGACTCCAGCCTGTTCTCTAGTATATGAACTGTTACTAACATATCCTGATATTACTATTAAAAGATGCAATACTGTTAATCCAGCAGAATTAATTCCTTTGGTTTATGAAGGTAAACCACATGATTGTGTAGCCAGTTCATTAGCATTCACCAGGTTATGACCTGACCTTGAGTCTACTCCCATTCCAGGAGCAGAAGTTTATTACTTTGTAGATGGATCCAGTTTTAGAGATCATTTGGGTATCCATACAAGATATGCAGTAGTAAAAATGGAAACAATTTTGTGACTGTAATATCTCAACATTGCACACAGCCATGCTCTGTTCAACTACAAAAACCTAACTGCTTCAAACCAAATATATAGACAGCAAATATCTTCACAGATTCTGCATATTCACACGGTGTGTGTCATCTCTTTGGAGCAGTATGGAAGCAAAGAGGCTTTAAAAAGAGTGATGGAACTCCAATTCAGCATGCTGAACAGATAGGTCAACTAATTTCTGCTATGATGTTACCAAAACGGTTAGCAATCATCAAATGTCAAGCTCACAAAAAAGGAAATGACTTTGCCATCAAAAGTAACAATATAGCAGATTCAAAGGCTAAGAAAGCCTCGGGATGTGCGATAGTTATATTAACTCCAGAAGTCATTATAGAACCGCACCCATGCTTAGACGACATTATTCGAATTCAACAACAGGCAGGCCCTTATGAGCAGTCTATGTGGCATCAAAGAGGAGCAACACGAGATTCCCAAAATGTTTGGTGTTCACATGAAGGACATTGTTGCACCAACCTCACTCTTAAATGTCCTTATCATAGATGCACATGGTTTTGACCATTGTGCAAAGGGGGAAGTAGTAAGGAAGGTTAAACAACAAGGGTATTGGTCTCCATACCTGTATGCAGTGGTAGAGGAATTTTTGTCTACATGTGAGTAAGTTTAATGTCAGAAAGGGAATAACAACACCAATACGTCATATACCTGTACCTGAATGACCTTTCTAACACTTGGAAATGGATTATGTGGATATGATAAAGCAGGTACAGTGCAAAAGATACATGCTTGTGGTCGTTGGCCAATTTAGCCGGTGGGTAGAAGCAATACCTTCTGCAGATGAAGGGGCAGGAACAGTAATTAAATTTTTGACGAGAGAAGTGTTCCCCAGATTTGGAATCCCATCAGAAATAAGTTCAGACAATGGATCAGCCTTCATCCAAAAAACTGTAAAACAAGTATTACAGCACTTACGAATAAAGCAAAGACTAGGCTGTGTTTACCATCCTCAATCACAGGGACAAGTTAAAAAAAAATAATGGTCTTCTCAAATCCAAACTCAAAAAGACTCTAGCGCTAATGAGCTACCGCATGCAAACTAACCGAAACACGCATTTAACGCCGCATGAAATGCTTACTGGTTGACCTATGCCTGTACCATGTAGCAGATGGGGGCCCATACAAAGGGCCCCCATTAGAACAATTACAAATGGAATTAAGATCATATATGAGGCAACTAACTGTTACCAATAAAGCTATTTGTGTGCAGGAAAAGAGGAAGGAGCCGTGTGAGGAGACAGAGACCGTCTGTACAATTGCTCCAGGGGATCAAGTCTATTTAAAGGTATTCAGGAGGAAATGGAATGAACCGAGAAGGGAAGGCCCATATAAAGTGATAGCAGCTACTCCAATTGCAGTCCAAGTGGTAGAAGCAACACCTGGTATCATCTGAACCACTGTACAAGGGTTCCTAAAGAGAAAACAACAACAGGAGGACACAGACCAGAAGCAAGCGAGCAAGAAAGTCTAACAGTGTAAAATAATGAAGTGCAAAGTGTGGCAGAAGATGTTGAACCAACCAATGAAAATAACACTGATAATATGCCTGATCATCATATGCTTGTCACAAGTTCAAGCTACAGTCAACATCACAACTCCAGATCCCATAACTCAGACTCTCAACCACACTTCCTTACCATTAACTTTTCAGGCCTTAAAGAAACCCAGTAACTATGTCCTGAATGCAGTTGAACTGGGATTGTATGTAAAACAACGTAGGAGCATCGAGGAAAAGTATGACATGGATGAAGCCAACATCAACCTAAATGTTTTGTGGGAAACAGCTCTGAGTAATCAATGGTATGAATGGGCAACCTTCACAACAACAGAGCTAAAAAAGAAGAAAAAAATTGCCTATTCTGTTCTAAAACCCCAATGAGCCAAGTAATAGTAGTCCCGAATCCATTCAGTTATGAACATTGTGCTGAATTCAACAGAGACATTTGTCATTTGAAAAGACACACACAGACCTTTTTGTCCAGCTAAATGTTTAGGCTTCCTAAGTAATGCTAAACAAAAGCTGCTCTTTCGGCATATACTATGATTGAGAGCTAAGTGTAAAGCTTTGATATAAATGCAAGCATGAAAGTACAAAATGACCAGGTAGAAATTCCACTATGGTATACCATACTATAGTAAAGAGTAATAGTAAAGACTATAGACTATAGTAAAGAGTATGAGTGCTTCGTCAAACCCACAGGGGTCATAAATGTAGGACACTTTAAAGGAAAATGTAGTGTCGTTTGGAATTTAGATACAATGACATTTCGAAATGTTGATGATTCTATGGACTTCCCACCTCTGCGAGCATCAGGAATGAGAAAGGGAAAGGAAATAAGGCCAGCTGATACATGTGAAAATCAAACTATATCATTACCTGTAACAAACATGTATAAGGATCAAACTATAGCTTTAACAGACTTTTTTTGGATTTGTGGGAAAAGGAAACTTTTACCTTCCTTACCCCTGGGATGGAGAGGAAAATGTACTAGAGTACGAATAATACAGGAAATCCATATAATAGAATGGGATTCAGAATCCTCATTTGGAAATAATAACACAATGAATCACAGTTAAGAGAAGTTATATGCCAGACCCTAAAGCATATATAGACTCCATAGGTCAACCTAGAGGCATACCAGATCAGTTCAAGGCACTAGATGAAGTCAAATCAGGTTTTGAGTCAATATTCATTTGGATTTCACAAAATAAAAACACAGAATGGATAAATTATATATACTACAATCAACAAAGATTCATTAATTATACCAACGAAGCTTTGATTTCTTTAGGAGAACAATTAGAAGCAACCAGTAAAATGACATCGCAAAATAGACTAGCTTTTAATTGGATGTTAGCAGATAAAAGAGGTGTGTGTGTGATATTCAGAAACCAATGTTGTACATATATCCCTAATAATACTGCACCAGAAGGAGCATTTACAAAAGCCATGTCTAAGCTCAAAGTGTTGCAAGCAGAAATGACAACTAATGCTGGAAGAGATGAAAAAACAGGGGATTGGCTTGATTTATCATTAGGATCATGGGGAGCATGGTTAGCAAAACTAGGAATACTTGTGGGAATGACAGTTAGTATAGGAGGATTATTATTTTGCTGTGTATTACCTTTATTAAAATCCGTAATTATCAAAGCTACAGTCAAACAAATGGGAATGTTAAGATATCATGATGCTGAAAAAATGAATCTGACTCAAAAGGAATGTGATTAGGACTTGCTTTATAAAACTGTAATGAATTTGCAACTGGCAGATGAGCCTTCAAGTTCCTCTGATGAAGATTAAGAATGAACTTTAAACATGTATCTGAGCCTAAAACCTTGATGTTGTCTTTTAGGTTGTTTTCATATTATGCATATTCTGTTTTGTCTTCATTTTTTGTATTCATTCTTATTTACCCTTATCTATTAACAGCCGCAGCAGCCACTGCATGCAGGCATGCCATTGACTATTGGGTCTAATTGTCTGGACAGATATGAGACTGAGTGGGGATTACCACCATGATCTTGTGTCAAAACCCCCATTGCAACACCCATGGCCTCCCCTGCGTATAAGTGATAACTGTTTTGTATAGTCTGTGAGCCCCAGTGTGGGGGTGGAAGTAATGGCGGTCTTTAATTCTTCAAAATGTTCTTCTGTCTCAGCAGTCCAGGCCCATTGAGTCCCTTGGACCCATGCCATGCTTTATCATGGAGCGCAATACCTTGTCATGGTAGGCACAATCAGGTATCCATGCACAACAATAATTCACCAGACCAAGAAAACTTTGCAGCTGTGTAACATTGTCCGGAGTTCTCATAGTCTTTATCAGCTGCACCCATTCAGTTGAAATGGCTTTTTGTCCTTGAGAGATAATATGTCCCAGGTAATGGACCTTGGGTTGCACCCATTGCAGCTTGTCATTCGAGGCTTTGAATCCAGCTTTTGCGAGTACATTACAGACAACAATCGAGGCCTGTAAGTAGTTAGACTCCGTCTCCGCTGAAATCAGTAAGTCATCTGCATACTGTAGGACGCAGACTGTGGATGGCATATTGGTTACTGTGTCCAGGACACGTTTCACCACAGCAGAGAAGACAGCCGGGGCTATCAATGAAACCCTGAGCCAATCTAGTCCAGGTGTATTGCGTACCTTTAAAAATGAATGCGAACAGAGGCTGCGTGTCCACATGTACAGGTATGGAAAAGAAGGCTGCGCACAAATCCACAACTGTGAAATGTGTGTGGTTGTACGGTATGGAATTCAAAATCGTTGGCACATCAGGCACAATTGGTGCCAAGGGAATTATAAATGAATTAATTGCCCTTAAATCTTGTGTCAAACGGCAGGTGTTACCATCAAGCTTTCTTAACTGGATTGATTGGCGTATTGTATGGTGAGTGGGTGGGGACAACAACTCCTGTTATTGTCTGTCTGTTTCCCTGCTATTTAAATCTTCTGTCTCTCTCATATTTTTCTTTTTTCCAACACTCTTTAGCCCAGTGACCTACACGCCCACAATAGTTGCACACATCACCTCTATGAGCTACACCCCGGGGAGGGCCACCACAATATTTAGGGCCTCTTCCTCCCTGTTTCCTGTTTCCTTCAGTGAATGACATTGCAGCCATTCACTTCTGTGGTTCCACCAACATAACTTTCTTTTTTGGCTTAGGCAAGAAAGAAATGAAACCCTCAGATGCATCTAGTTCTTTTATATTTTTGCAGAAGTCTTCTACACTTTTCTGCATTAAATTTACAGTAGTCACATGCATTAATTGTGCCAGATCAGGTTTCATGTTATTCAAGCATCTATTTATAAATAATGGTGCCATTTCAGTTAGTAAATAAGTTCACATAACATAAAAACTAGAGGGGCTGCCTCAAATCTGCCTGTGTTGCTCTCAGGTGGGGCTAGCTGCATTTCCATTTTTCACCACAAATTTACATTGGGAAAAATGTGGGGCGCTGTTGAGCTCAGGAGGGCACAGGGAGCCTCTGCCCCTCTTAGTTCGATTATTACATTACAGAAGCCAACCAAGCTATATGTTAAATTTCCATACATGTTTGTCTCACTTTACAAATTATGATAGTCTAGAAACTCTGAAAACATTTGTTGAGTAATGTTAGACACATTTACATGTTAACAATTTAGGTTTGATTCAGTTTATACTGAGTTCTATGTTTTTAAGTGACTTAATATTTTGGTGGGGCATTATCCACCTGCCCATACAGACAAGCCACAGCTGAAAAGGTGCATGGTGATTCTAGAATGAGAGCTTGTTTTGTTATTCAGATTACGTTATAGCAGATTAAAGAAAGAGATGCATTGTTTAATAAATGCCATTAAAACAAACTAATTTCTTCATTTTTAGTCACTTTATGTCTTGAGAAAAAATGCTTAGTTTACATTTTGTGTCATCTGCCTTACCATTCCAAAATTTTAAAAAGTATTACTTTTACTAAAAGTATTACATTTACACATGCAAGTAACAATTTCTAAACTCCATGTGTGTTTAAAATTGACACTCACACAGCGTTTGTATAAGCAATACATTGGTCAGTAACCTGTTTGGTTACAGTCATGACAAAATGAAAAGTTTTTTGGGCTATTTAGATATGAGATATTAGGGCTCTTCTAAATTAATATAGTAATCGCTGCTACAATGTACATGAATATATGTATATTTATTTGAAGGTCAGGGCAACACTTTGAACTCTTCTTCATGTTCCTCAAACCATTCCTGAACAATGTGTGCAGTGTGGCAGCTGCATTATCTTGTTGAAAGAGGCTACTGCCATCGGGCAACACCATTGCCCTTGCAACAATGTTTAGGTTTCCTAGCCAAACATTGCCCAGAGTGTCACACTCCCTCCACTGGCTTATTATTGTCCTACAAAGCAGCCTAGTGCCATCACGTCTTCAGGTAAACAGCACACACATACATAGCCTGATGAAAAATAAAATAGGACTTTTTGGAATGCCTTCTTTCACTGCTCCAAGGGTCAGTTCTGATGCTTGCTTCCTTACTGTAGGCACTTTAACAGGTGAACCGGAGTTGTCATAGTCACTCTGATTGGTCTCCAGCTATGCAGTCTGTGTGTTGATACATTCCTCTCATCACCATCATTACAATTTTGTGTGACTAAAGTCATTAAAAAGCATCGAAATTTTGTCTAGTGCTTGTCAAAGTGTTTATTTCTGCCCATTTCTCCTGCACTGATTATAAGAACTGATTTGCTTATCATCTAATCTTAGTGTGTGATATATATACTTTTATATACTGATTTTTATACTGACATTTTTTTAAATCAGTAAAAAAAAACTGACAGCAACTGATTTTACCAATGTGTCTGTTCTCCAGCGCTCTGATATCAGGTCTGAATCTGCAGTCTGAGTATGGAATAACTTGCTCCAACTCTCCGTTGCTCCAACACATTCAATTGCAATACAAATGAAGTGAATTCATAAAGATATTCTGCTGCATAAACAGGCACATATAATGTGTATGTATATACTAAACATATATGTATGATATAACAGTTTATGGACAAATCAAGCTGGGGATGACCAGAGGTGTGAGAGAGAAAGCTTTGATTCAGCCATTGTATAGAATATATTACATATTCTATATATTTAATAATTTTCCTGTTTTTCATATGTAAAGATGCTTTGCAACAATACAGAATTGTAAAACACGCTATATAAATAATCTTGAATTGAATTAATAGCATGCTGCATAGGGACTAGCTTACAGCAGACACAAGGCAAGAATATTTAAATGTCAGAGGCCTTGGTCAGCTTGTGTGATATGCAAATTGACATGTCATACAGAATTACAGCAGGCAGAAACACTAGTTGTGTTTGGGAATTTTTAAAGCTGTTTCACATGGAACATAGCAAGCACAAGTGTATTATGAATGAAAGCCATGCAGAGATTAACAAATTGCAAGTGGGCTTTGCTATGCAAACGCAGTGACATTTGGAATAGAACAGAGACTGAGAAAATCTCTAAATCTCATATAGAGATATAAAAATACAATCTAGGTAAACAGCTGTGCAAATGATGTGCATAGTAAAAATGTTAATTATTAATTAGAAGGTAAGACTGATGACAAAAAAGCCAGATGACTTAACGTTGGATAACAAAATTCACATTCAAATTAATTTAAAGTTTTGCCTTTACAGTTATGCTGCATCAGGCTGTCAAGTTACTATGTTTACTGTCTGATGGTATTAATGATGCAACACATAAATTAAAAGAACAAAATATTAAAGTACACTTGATACCATAAATCAGTAAGCATATAAAGAATTCCTGAATTCCAAAACAAGAATTCCAGGCAATATTTTAGGAACTGAACTGATTGTGTGATGCAGCATCTTGCTTACTTTGCCAGAGTTTTCTGGTCATGGTAACGTCCTCCAGATGAGTTCACTTCCTGGAATGACCTGCACAGTCTCAGACTCTGGTGGATTTCATTTGTCTCCTCCTTTACATTATTACTCTGAAAAAACATTTTAATGACACGTCACAAAACATGATCATGTTGGAATTTGGCACTAGTTTTTGTGTTGATAAGATTTGGCCTCACTTCCTGTTTGATGTTCCTGATTGTCAGATTGCATTAAATGCAAACAATTTGATATCTCAAAAGTCAGCAAGCAAATTATGACCAGCATTGACTCAAGATCATCTGACACAAATCTGAGGATCATTTACTAGCATTAGATCAGAAATATATCTTTATATCAGGAATTTATTTTTATATCAGGAATATATCAGAATTCAAAATTCCAATTGTGGTTGTAGACCACATGGTTTCAAAGTTACAAGCAAAAACATTAGTGTAAATTTGACCATAATGCCAATGTTGGTGGCATTATTTGGTTTGAGACAGAAACCTCAAATTTATCATCAGTAATGTTTATGAATGTGTGCTAAAATTCACAACTATGGGTTGCCATAGACTCTCAGACAGAAGGTAATAGTAATTGCTGTTAATAATATGACACCAAATGAAAGCTTTTGACAAGTCACCTGTGAGATGGCATTCTGGAACTCAGAGTTCTTTATATCAGATTTTCTTTGAGCACCAAATGTTTCTGGATCCAGACAATATAAACACTCAATCCACTTGCCATAGAGAGCACATATCTTCTTTTTACTGGACAGACATTATACAAAATAATTACATTACAGACAACTTACAGAATGTGTGCATGTGATGTACATGCATGTAACAGTTTCCATTTTTGAACTGTTAATCCTTGACAGACTAGAATTAAACTTTTAAATCACAGCCACAAAATATAACACAGACTAAATTGCGTAAAAGTAAATGGCTCATTCCTTTGTATTTTTAAATAAAAATCGAAATAAAATAAGCAGAAACGAGAAAATCGTTTTTTTTTTTTTTTAAAAAAAACCCGAGATTTCCGTTTTTTTCGTTCACGGGTAGAAAATTACGAAAGCCCAGAACCGCAAGTGAAGAAAAACAATTTTTAAAAAATTAAAACTTATCTCGTTATTTCGAGTTAGTAAGTCGTTATTTTGAGTTATTAAGTCGTTTTTTCGAGTTATTAAGTCGGTTATTTGAGTTAGCGTCCCGTTAAGGTTTGTAGTAATATTGATATCAGGCACCAGAGGGCAGAATAAGACAGCGAATCTATTAAAGAACCTATTAAGCACTTTTACAAGTTGGCAAGAGTTTCTGATCGGTCCAGTAAAGGTCATAAAGCACGTGAAGCAATTAACAATGTCATTATCGAGGTGCTACACCATAACAGGAATTAATAGGCGCTTATACGAGTTAACAAATAATTTAACAAATAAACCAAATCTAATAGGTGTAATTCATTGTGTATTGAAGCTGGCTGAAAGAGCAATACTGACAATTATCACACAACTATGCAGCTACTAAATAATGTTTTGAATAGCGTTTATGTTTACCAAATCAAACACTAATCACAGTTAACACAGTTACATTGAAAAGACGTGCAGTAAATGTACACTGACCATATTCGTAGCAATAACGTTTCAACGACTTACCTTTGTGATTCCCATATTCGTCGTGGCGATGTTACAGTTGAACGTTGTTGGAACTTGGCGAGTCCTAATGACGAACTGTTGTAAAAACTTAACTGTGCCGGACCTTATTCGTACCCCTAACCTCTTTATTCGGGATCACTAATTCAATAATTATATTACAATAATTAATAATTAACGTATTCTATGTAGGGTTTTATTAATCGTTTATTAAAATTAAGTCAACATCAATCACACAATATGGATTTACTTTTTTCTGTTAAAGATTCAGTTTTGGTAGTGCTTTTAAGTCATTTAATTTTTAACACAGTATTTTACACAGTATCAACATCTATTAAAACTGCACTGTACCTCGCATTAAACAATTTATTTAGATATTGAAGTACAGTATATTAATAACAATGACTACAAAACAGTAAAAATGATCTAAAGCAGGTATTTATTGACAGATAAATAATTAACTAGACTAGCATTCTTAAATTACCTTTTTGATTCCAATTTAGCAGACTCTATAGTTACAATAATCAAAAACTTCTCTGTTACAGTCACAAACATCAGGGTATGTTCTATTATATGTAATCTTTCGTAAATCAGTAAAATATATATTTACTCATTTTAAGTTACTGAATCTCACTTTTTTTTGTAGAAGAGAAAGTCTGTGCTGGAGAGGAGCGCGCAGATATCAGACGCGCGCCCTAAGCGAACACTCGGATTTATGATTGTTGCATTTTCATCCTTATTAAACCCAAGTTTTATTTTTCTCTGTAAAAAAAAAAATAACAATAAGAATAATTAATAATTTTTTCTTCCCTTGCGGTTCTGGGCTTCCGTAGAAAATGGATAAACCACTTAAAAATTCGTTTTCCACTTGTGGGCGTTATGACACGCCCCTGTCCGCCGATTGGTCAACCAAATCTGAGCCAGTGGCGTCGTCCTCAGTTCGTTCAACAAAATAATAGTCCTCTGCTGCTGTACAGGCAGGTCCTAGATCTTTTTTTTCTGTGCAACCTAACACGTTTCGCATAAATATTATTTCACAAATATTAATCATCATGCAGACTGTTTTAATTAGCTGTGCGTAGTTAAATTTGTATGGTGAAACTGCGCTACCCATAGGAGCTTTTGTATCTCACTTAAATAAATTGGAAACGTACGTGCACTTATTTTTACTTTATTACAATTTTTAACATTTTATACATTTTACAACATTTTACATTTAATAATTTAGCTGACACTTTTATCCAAGTGATTTACCAATGAGTGCAGTGTCAAGTCTTGATAATTGTTAGTCTATATTTATGATTACTGCAAAGTCAACAGGCTCATGGCATCAAAACTACCCAAAATGTTGAAAATGAATCAAAATGATCGTGCATGACATTCCTTGAAGCAGGCTATACAGTATGCAGTCATAGACTCATTAGCAAAAAGCTATCATGTTATCATGTTATCAAAGCTGATCATGTATCGACACAACAATAGCCAGAGATAGCCTATTGTCAAAAACATCAATGGCAATATTAAGAGGATTTGGCATTTCCAATTAATCTAGGCCTGTTACATTCTTATGTTTATAAGGTCTTTTATTTTTTAAGTTACTTTTATTATTAAATTAATATTACAATTATTTGCCCTGCAATATTTTCATATTTTCAGTGTTATTCATGCGCATTTACCGCATAACTGACGCTCTGCGAGGATAAGAAAAGATTATGCTATTATGCTATTTTTTTACATCTTTTAAAACAGGTCTGTTAGGCTGTACAATAAATTAAAGGCCTTGTTAGACTATTTAGTTCCCTGCACTAATGAATAAAGTCAACACCCCTTAAGGGTTAATGATTTTTGATATCTCCTTTTGAATACCATATACTCTGTTGCATAGGGAAGTCTAGAATACACCCTGAAGCTGTTGTTTCTAACCATATATAGTAATAAAATATAATCCAGCTATTTGATTGCTTGAGACAGTTTTACCTCCTCATGACATCCAATTGATCTAGTATTGAAGAAAATAGATGATACAAACACAGCAAACTAAATTATATTCTTACAATTGGGAGCTCGTCCGTGTTACTCTGCAGCGGCTTGGGATAGTGAACGCACTGTGTTTGTGGGGTTGTCAACAGTGCGCACACACAGGTAAGCCTCTTTCCCTTACTTGTGTTCCTGCTGTCTGACATTTCGGGGTCATTAGTTTCAGTACTTCTGACTTAGTATTGTATTTATTCTAAAGTATTGGATTTTGTGGGGAGTCTTCAGTTTCGTGTTTGTTTTGTCCAGTAATTGTATTTTGTTGATTTGTTGAGTATGGGGCAAGAAAAATCTTGTCTAATATTAGGCGAAACACCTGTAGATTTTATGTTCAGAAATAATATGGGTTATTGGACACAACCATTTGTTGATAATTTGGCCGGATGGTCTGAAAGCGCAGGACAGCAAATTGAAACATACCCCAGAAAAGGTTCTTTTAAGAAAGATGACATGGAACTAATGAAATCCATGGTCAAATGTGGCTGGGATGACCCTGAATGGAAATATAACTATATGACAGAATCATATGAAATTTGAAAAAAAATGAAAGAAATATGGGACCAGGCTCCCGAAAAACCTAAAAAAACTAATAAAAAGATGCCTGTAAAACAGCCGCCTTCATATGAAACAGCTGTCAAAACAGTAGAAAATTTACCCAAATGTAATGTACAATCCAGTACATCATTATATCCCTCTCTCACTGAATTTGCTCAAGAAGTGCACATTTCGACCGCACCTAAATGATCATTTCTGTTTTTAACGAGACCAAAGAAAATAAAACAGGAAGTGTATCTCAACCAGCTATGACATTTCTGAAAGAGGGTCTGAATATTGTTATTAAACCAGCAACAATGACAGACATCGATACAATATGCAAAAATTTACCAAACCCGAATAATTCTACCAAATTTGTCGATGTTCTGCGATCGCATACACAATATGCCCCATTGACAGGGGCAGACTATCGTGCTATACTGTTGCGAGTATTGGGAGATGATGTTACTAAAATTTAGACATGCATGCAGACACCCTGTAGAGATTTGACACATGCAACAAATACAAAGCAGAACAAGGGAGAGAGTGCTTCTGTTTTTGTTAACCGTTTCAAACGTGTGTGGGAGGAGGACGCTTGCATCCCATTAAGCGCTGAAATGGCACCATTATTTATAAATACATGCTTAAATAACATGAAACCTGATCTGGCACAATTAATTTGTGTGACTACTGTAAATTTAATGCAGCAAAGTGTAGAAGACCAAATGTTTAAAAGAACTAGATGCATCTGGGGGTTTCATTTCGTTCTTGCCTAAGCCAAAAAAATAAGTTATGTTGGTGGAACCACAGAAGTGAATGTCTGCGATGTCATTCACTGAAGGAAACAGGGAGGAAGAGGCCCTAAATATTGTAGTGGCCCTCCCTGGGGTGTAGCTCATAGAGGTGATGTGTGCAACTATTGTGGGAGTGTAGGTCACTGGACTAAAGAGTGTTGGAAGAAAGAAAAATATGAGAGAGACAGAAGATTTAAACAGCAGGGAAACAGACAGACAATAACAGGAGTTATTGTCCCCACCCACTCACCATACAATACGCCAATCAATCCAGTTAAGAAAGCTTGATGGTAACACCTGCCGTTTGACACAAGATTTAAGGGCAATTAATTCATTTATAATTCCCTTGGCACCAACTGTGCCTGATGTGCCAACGATTTTGAATTCCATACCGTACAACCACACACATTTCTTCTCTGCTGTGGTGAAACATGTCCTGGACACAGTAACCAATATGCCATCCACAGTTTGTGTCCTACAGTATGCAGATGACTTACTGATTTCAGCGGAGACAGAGTCTAACTGCTTACAGGCCTCGATTGTTGTCTGTAACATACTCACAAAAGCTGGATTCAAAACCTCGAATGACAAGCTGCAATGGGTGCAACCCAAGGTCCATTACCTGGGACATATTATCTCTCAAGGACAAAAAGCCATTTCAACTGAACGGGTGCAGCTGATAAAGACTATGAGAACTCCGGACAATGTTACACAGCTGCAAAGTTTTCTTGGTCTGGTGAATTATTGTTGTGCATGGATACCTGATTGTGCCTACCATGACAAGGTATTGCGCTCCATGATAAAGCATGGCATGGGTCCAAGGGACTCATTGGCCTGGACTGCTGAGACAGAAGAACATTTTGAAGAATTAAAGACCGCCATTACTTCCACTCCCACACTGGGGCTCACAGACTATACAAAACAGTTATCACTTATATGCAGGGGAGGCCATGGGTGTTGCAATGGGGGTTTTGACACAAGATCATGGCGGTAATCCCTGCCCAGTCTCATATCTGTCCAGGCAATTAGACCCAATAGTCAATGGCATGCCTGCGTGCAGTGGCTGCTGCAGCAGAGATGGTAAAGATGGCTGAGAAAATTGTATTGTCACATCCTTTGACACTATATACCACACATCAGGCAGGCGAGATATTACACAATCTGAAAACACAACACATGACGGCTCAGAGAAGGTCAGGTTATGAAGCAGCGCTTCTGGCCACAGAGAATTTGACAATCAAACCAACTTCGGTCTTCAGCCCTGCAATACAGTCGCTCTGTGGCCTATCAACATTAATAACCAAGGTAAAACCTCACGATTGCATGAATGAAATTGAGGCATGAATAAAACTCAGCCAGGGTCGATATGAAAGATACGCCCCTGGATGAGGGGCCATCATATTTGATGGCTCATGTTCAAAGCCGTCTGATGGAGTGTATTTGTGTGGATATGCAATTGTGACGCTGGAAGGTGAGAGGGTTGAGGCATACCGCCTGCAATATCATAATTCAGCACAAGCTGCAGAATTGATTGCATTGACAAGAGCATGCGAGCTCACAAAAGGCAAAAGAGACACAATATACACAGACAGTAAGTACGCTTACGATGTAGTTCAAGATTTCGCTAAAACCTGGGAAAGACAAGGCAATTTTTTAGACATCTGAGGGTAAACCAATATCACACGCAGAGTTGGTATGAGATTTGTTACAGAGAGTAATGCTGCCATCTGAGCTGGCAGTTGTGAAAGTGAAAGGTCATGCCCAAAGCAATGAACCAGAAGCTGTAGGTAATAGATGGGCAGATGAAATGGCCAAATGGGCTGCGGAACATGGAGAGTTTTCCCCATATCAGAAAAGGTCTGCTAGGGAAGCAGGAACAATGATATTTGCACATTTATCGTGCGTACCAGATGTAGATCTAAACATTTTGCAGAGCCAACCAACAGATGAAGATCTGAAACACTGGGTGGAGAATGGGTGTGCCCCAGATGTGGGCGGCTTAATTAGAGACAAGGAAGTGTGTTTATGAAAGGCTAACATATTGCAAATATATTTTAAAGATCAGGGGACTAGGTGACTGTGGGTCCGGATGGATTCCAGGGACAGAGGTAAAACATCTGTCTAGCCTGGCTGTAATCCCCTGGGCAAAATTATTTATTTGCAAATTATTCTTTATTTTGAATTTTACTGTTTACTATTCATGACAACATTAGTGCGTGAAACTAATTGGTAAGTCATAAATGACTTAAAGTGGCCAACTGTTAGATTATTTAGTTCCCCGCACTAATGAATATAGTCAACACCCCTTAAGGGTTAATGAGTTTTGATATCTCCTTTTAAATACCATATACTCTGTTGCATAGGGAAGTCTAGAATACACCCTGAAGCTGTTGTTTCTAACCATATATGGTAATAAAATATAATCCAGCTATTTGATTGCTTGAGACAGTTTTAGGTGCATCCTGTTCTGTTCTATATACTCTGCTTCTGTTGAGGAAATAAACGAGCTTGAGTCAACCACACTCTAGTGTCTGTCTCTTGCTCCCAGAGCTCTGCTGAAGGTACCTGCTCATGACATCCAATTGATCTGGTATTGAAGAAAATAGATGATACAAACACAGCAAACTAAATTATATTCTTACAGGCCTATAATTAAAATGACTAACACTACATTCATCAATGAAAATTAAGAGAAGCTTCTTTCAAGCACCAATATTTAAAAACAACCTGTTTAACATGAAATATGTTTCTTTTCATTTTTTAATATATGTATGGGCAACAAGAGACATATTAAGGTAACAAATAAACCCGTTATATAAGCCTACAGTTATCAGCATATGCTGAAGTAGATTAGTCTCTGAGAAAATATGCACTATTAATGCAGAGTCAGATGCTGTAAACTCAGATACTTTTTACTTTCACTTTCTGCATGGTGAATTGATTGAGGTTAAGACGTTCACCGACATAACTCTTGCTACCTATGCCCTTGGATGAAGAGCAAAGCAGTGCTTTCCACATGTTTGAAATATATTGAAATGTGGAAAGCCGGATTGAAACCCCTCTATTACTCACGACATGGTCTGAAATGGTCTACTACATGTGACAAACAACATATAATGTGACCTTTAAAAATATATTTTTATTATTAAAATTATTTTGATTACACAATATATTTCACAGATCGAACCATACTTCTCTGACTACCTTGGAGTGGTGTTTGATGACTAGCTGAAATTCCAGCCAATGCTACCAAACCCCTGCAAATGATCCAGAATGCTGCAGCACGTTTGGTCTTCAATCATCCAAAAACCGTCCATGTCACACCCCTCCTGACCTTACTCCACTGGCTACCTGTAGCCGCCCGCATCAAATTTAAATCTCTTACCCTTGCCTTTAGGACAGTAAAGGGAACCTCTCCCTCCTACCTCAACTCACTCCTCCAGACATATGTCCCCTCCTGCCAGCTACGATAAGTCAATGAGCTAAGTCTGATTGTTCCCCCACAACGAGACACCAAATCAATTTGTAAAACTTTCATCTATTCTGTTCCTTTGTGGTGGAATTAACTCCCAGCCTATATACATCAGGATATACATCGCTCTGATTGAGAGCAGCGTGGTCTCTGCTCAAAGAAGGATCTGCTGTGCCAGCCTGAACAGGGGGCGCAAACGCAGTCCTCCCTGGTGATTCCTGTATGAGACCACTGTGGTGTTGTCTGTACAGACTAGGACGTGTTGGCCCTTGAGGTGTAAGAGGAAGTATTTCAATGCCAGAAACACCGCTCTCATTTCCAGACAGTTTATGTGCCAGGAGAGATGAGGGTCCTCCCACTGACCATGGACTGGGTGACCATCAAGAACCGCACCCCAGCTTGTGAGAGAGGCCACTGTCGTAAGAATCCTGCGATGGCATAACGCTCCTAGAGTGGAACCCGAGGTAAGAAACCGGGGTCTGAGCCACATAGAAAGGGTACGAAGCCCTCAGCACGTAACCCTTACCATCCTTAGCGGGTGGATTTTGGGATGAAACCCATTTATTTTTATCCAGAACTGAAAGGGTCTCATGTGCAGCAAACCCAATGGAATCACATTGGCTGCTGCAGCCATGAGACCTAACAGCCTCTGAATTTGGAGGACTATCAAACAGTGGCCTAGCCGAACACTGCCCACAGCAGCAATGACGGACTCCACATGTGCAGGAGACAACTGTACCCGCATCGTGGTGGAATCCCAAATTCCCCAAATCAGATCTATGATCTGTATGACCAGTCCTCGGTCTGGATTTGACACAATTTGTTTGAGTGTCAACATCTTGAACCTGTATCTCCTCAGAGACCGATTCATGTGGCGCAAATCCAAAATTGGACGCAACACCCCATCCTTTGTGGGAACTATAAAGTTTCAGCTGTAAAAGCCTAGATCTCTCAAGTGCGGGGGAACACGTTCTATGGCCTCTTTTGCGAAGAGAGTTTCTAGTTCCAGGGCCAACACTAAATGCTGCTCTCCTACCACCACAGTCTGTAAAATGCCATTAAAATGAGGCAAGCTGACGCAGCATCGAGTTCCCTCGAAAGGGAACAACTGTTGTTCATTTCTGCTTATTTCATTTAAAATTTCAAATGACTTTTCTGTAACCACATTGTTGTGTTGGGTCATAATTCTGGGTTGTTTGGGGTACAGTAAACACTTTGCTGGGTTGTTCATGCTGGGTCAATGGCTTTTGAGGGGGTTATTCACAGCTGAATGTTTGGATGGGTTATTTTAACCCAGTTATTGGGTCAGAATTGTTCATTCTTTACTGAACTTTCTGGATTCTTCACTTCCCTTCAGACTTGACAGATTATTTTGTGATTATTTGTGAATTTAAAATAGTGTATGATTTTAATCGATTACATTATCAGTGTAACGGTAGCTAACGTTGCATACAGTAATCTCTGTGTAACAGTATGAGGCAGGGGCTATGGCGTTTAACTGATCGTTTAACTCTCTCTTTCAATCAATGTTATGTTGTTAAGTTTGTTAACATTCTGCCCTTCAGTTTGGAGACTTAAAACAATCACAGTGAGGTGAGTTGAGTAGCTAATTGCAAGGTAATGGCAATTTTAACACATATATCCTCTGTGGAAGTTTGTCCAATCATTGCATTAGTAGCGTTATTCCTAGCACTGTGTTCAAGGGAAGGGGTTTTGTGAAATTGTAATTTACTTAATCTGAAATTTCATTCTAGTGATTGAGATTGTTGCTGGCACTGATGAATAGTTTTGCAAGAGATACATTAACAGAATGGCAGCTTGACAGCCTAGACAACCTTAAAGGTAAGTTTTCATTACATTATATCTCAATAATAATAATGATAATAGAGTTGTTATTAAGAGTCAAATATTTATCCAACTATATCTAACATGCATCACATTAACTAGACAATTAAAAAAATCATAGGAAGCTGGATAATTAAATATTATGGGTTTTGTGAGTTAGTGTAACATGCCGCGGGCTGACAGGAACATGGGAATACAGTCGAAGGAGCAGAATAAGGAATATCCAAAACAGGCTTTATTATATTCCACAGAAACATACGTAAACAGAAACAGACTCATATGTCAACAGAAACAATATCCGACCAAGATAACGGGAAAGGGAGAACTTAAATAGACACGCCGATGAGGGGCAAACAGGTGATCACAATGAACTTACTAAACAGGAAGTTGACCAAATAAGGAAAACAGAAAATGAACCAAAACAAACCAGGAAAAACTAATACAACACAAGAGTCCATAACCATGACAGTGTGTTTATTTTTTTCCTTTTAACCAGGCATTTTACCTAACTCATTTAAACATGTTTATGCTGTAATTGTTAGCCTGACTGTACCTGAAGAGTAACATTTATCTTTTTTTTTACATTATATGTTAGGGAGCTCTATGCTAATATCAGCTTTTTCTGTTTCCATGTCTCAGCCATGGGTTCACAGGGACACCTGAGACAGACAGACCCATCTCTGGTTCAGTCCGATGATTAGCCTCGTTCCACCTAATGATTATCAACCAGAAGTTGATGGGAATTTGCGATGATCATCGCCTGCACCTTTGTATACCATGAGCAATAAATCATTGGCAGACCCTACTCCTCTCTGTTCAGAAACATCACCACACATCAAAAATCAATGGATGCAGTAAGCACCACTTGACACAATGTAAGATGGACTTCTTTAATACTTTTTGAATGATTTAAATATAATACTGAAGAGAGTAAGTTTCATCACTGGATGGATCACATGAACAGCCCAGAAATCTGGGTTAAATGGTAAAACCCCAGCACCCGGGTCAAACCAACCCAGCACGTGTTCTGTCCGATAATGACCTAGCGGTGGGGTTAAGGTTGGATTGTTTTTAACCCAGCAGTTTTTAGAGTGTAAGTTTTCTGTATCATTGATTGTGGGTAACTAAAAGGTATTGTAACTTTGTGCATATGACATCTGTGTGGTTTATTTTATGGAATATTTTTGAGTGATAAATTTTTGCCTTGATATGCAGAACCGTACCAGTCTTTGGGTATAGTGCACCTGTGTTTTAGGGTCTTAGGGCTACATTTTAGGGCTACATTATTGCATTGTACATCACCCACCACATGTTGTAATACTAAATTAAAGAGGTTTTACAACAAGTACCTATATAGCCTTTATAACAGTACCCGTATACGAGTATGTAAGAGCAATCAGGGTCGAATTTATGGAGGATATGTAAACTTTTAAAGGCGTTGATCTTTGTAAATTATTATTTGGTCTTCAGGGGAAGTGTATTAAAATATTTTGATATTTTTTATATTTTTACTCTCTACTTTAAAAAGTATATATCTTTAAACAGTGTTTTATGTGTTTGAGGTCTAAGATGTGGAAACAGTGAAGAGAGAGAGGGCAAACAGTTTGCAGTTTGACTTAGCATTGCTGTCTAATCAAACAATATTGTTGTAACGCGGAGACAGATGGTAGGATCCATTTGCAGTAGTTTATTAGAGTAGTTGAACAGGCAGGGTTGACAACAGCAAACAGGTATATCAGGGGCTAGGCTAATCGGCATCGATAAACAATCCAAGGTCAGGGCAGGCAGCAAACAATCAGAGAAAACGATAAACAAGCCGGGACAAAAACAAGACTTCGCAGTGAGCTAATCAAATGCTAGGGCTTATATGCCCAAGAGTTAATGAGGATCAGGTGTACAGGAAGTAATCAGTCCAAGTATGGGGCATTATGGAAAATGTAGTCCCAGAGCAACCTAATATTCAGGTGACGGTTCCCCCTGGTGGTTCGGGGGAGGCGGTATGGGAGCCTCCACCATAACAATTGTCTTGTGAATAGCACTTCATCTTTATAACACAACATTATGGCCAAATGTATTCAATATTGAACAGACACTACTGTTCTACTTCTCCACCAATGTCCACTCAGCTAAGACCACATATTACACCACCAAGGTCAGCAATCATGAGCAAGGTCAACAATACATCTGATGCTCTCAAACTCTTCACAACTGTCAGCTTCCTTCTCTGTCCTCCTCCACATCCACCCTCCTTATCAGCAGAAAACTTTGCAGACTTTGTCACAAACAAAATAGCAGCCAGTTCACACTACCACCATCTCTGGGACCTGACACACGCAAAACCCTGCTTACCTCTTTTTCTATGCTCAGTGAAGCAGAGGTTTTTAAACTTCTATCCTGTCACCCCAGTACCTGCCCACTCAACCCAGTCCCCTCCCATCTTCTACAGGCCATATCAAGCTCACTCACACCATCACTCACACACCATCACTCACACACCATCACTCACACACCATCACTCACACACCATCACTCACACACCATCACTCACACACCATCACTCACACACCATCACTCACACACCATCACTCACACACCATCACTCACACACCATCACTCACACACCATCACTCACACACCATCACTCACACACCATCACTCACACACCATCAATCACATACCATCAACTCATCCCTCTTACTGGCATTTTTTTCCACCAAATTTAAGCAGCCCTGGTTACTCCTCTGCTTAAAAAGCCCACACTTGACATTTCCATTACTAACAACTACAGACCTGTCTCACTCCTCCTGTTCATAGCAAAACCACTTGAATGGGCTGTTTTCAACCAGACATCATCTTTCCTCTCGCAGAACAACCGGCTCAACAACATGTAATCTGACTTCAAGAGCAACCACTCCACTGAGACTGTGCTGCTGTCTGTCACTGAAGCCTTGAGGACAGCTAAAGTGGAGTCCAAATCCTCCATACTAATGCTACTAGATCTCTCTGCAGTCTTTGACACAGTCAATCACCAGATCTTCCTTAACATTCTGTCCTCGCTGGGGATCCAAGGATCTTCACTCCAGTTGTTTCAGTCCTTCCCCTCCGTTTGATCCCTCAGAGTGTCATGGAGAGGTGAGCTGTCCAAATCGCATCACATGGCCACAGGGGTCTCTCTAAGGATCAGTTCTTGGACCACTTCTATTTTCCATCTACAAAACATCATTAGGTCCTATTATACAATCGCACGGCTTCTCATATCACTGCTATGCCGATGATACCCAGATCATCTTCTCCTTCCACCCTGATGATCACACAATAATGGCATGTATGTCCGCCTGTCTGGAAGACATCTCAGCTTGGATGACAAAACACCACCTACAACTCAACCTAGCCAAGACTGAACTTCTTGTCTTTCAAGGTAATCCTACTGCCTTACACAATTTCACAGTCCAATCCACAGTCTTTGGTTCCAGAACCCTAACACCAATAAAGACAGTCAGAAACCTTGATGTAGTCTTTGATGACCAGTTGAAATTTTCTGACCACATTGCCAAAACAACATGCTCATGTAGATTTGCCTTATATAACATCAGGAAAATTCATTCTTATCTCACTGAACATGTGACACACCTCCTTGTCCAGGCCCTTGTCATTTTTAGGCTGGACTACTGCAATGTTCTGCTGACCGGACTTCCAGCATGGGCACTCAAACCACTACAACTGATTCAGAACACAGCAGCTTGACTGGTCTTCGAAGAGCCTAAAAGGGCCCATGTCACACCTCTTCTCATTTCCCTTCACTGGATACCAGTTGCTGCATGCATCAAGTTCAAATGTCCACTCCTTGCATACAAAATCACGTCTAAAGCACCAAGTTACCTTCACAAACTCATACACATCTACACCCTTCCAGACCCCTATGGTCAGCAAAAGAATGTTGCCTTGTAATACTGTAAGGGGGCTGAGGCAGAAGCTGAAGCAGGATCCAGTTGCGGATGTTTATTGGGGTTATCCATAATCAAAGTCGAAAGTACAGGCAAAGGGTCGTAATAAACATAGACAGTCCAACCATGCAACACAACAAAAGGGAGAGACGTAAATCAGAGGTCGTAAATCCAGGCAGAGAATCGATATCTAAACAAACAGTCCAATCCAGGTGTCAAACAAAGGGGCAAGGCAAAAATCAGAAAACGAGAACCAAACAGTAGGTAAGACACAGGAAATCAGGCAGTAAAAGAGAATGCTCAGTAGTCAGGTGTAAAGCTGGCAATACTTCGCAACGTGGCCATGTGGCAGCAAGGTTTATATAGATGCCAAACAGGAAGTAAGTTCAGAGTTCAAAGTTCAGAGTTCAGCAGAGGGAGCATGAGCAGTCAGTATTCCGGTGAGGGCTCCCTCTGCTGGCGTGATGTTACAGAACCCCCCCCTCTAGGAGCACCTCCAGGTGCTCTACGTGGGCATCCCCGTGGACGTGGTGCTGGGCGGTCAGGTCTGGCTTGATGAAACTCCTCCGTGAGCGAGGGATCCAGAATGTCCACTGCCGCTACCCACGATCTCACCTCTGGGCCGTATCCCTCCCAATCCACCAGGTATTGTAACTGACCCCCTCTTCGCCGTGAGTCAAGCAGGACGTTCACCTTGTAGGCCGGCGTTCCGTCAATGTCCAGCGGTGGCGGTGGCTCCTGCAATATGGCCTCGGGGTCAGCGTCCCGGTGGAAAGGTTTGAGGAGTGACACATGGAAAGAAGGAGAGATGCGGTAGTCAGCAGGAAGCTCTAATTGGTAAGTGACCTCATTAATCTGTCTTATGATTTTAAATAGGCCAACATACCTGGGAGAGAGCTTCCTGCTCGGCAGACGTAGCTTGAGATCCCTCGTGGAGAGCCAGACCCTTTGTCCAGGTTGGTATGGAGGGTGTGGGCGACGGTGACGGTTAGCGTTAATTTCCTGCCTCCTCACAGCGCGTTGAAGCCGCACATGGGCACTGTCCCACACCCTCTCACTGTTACGAATCCAGTCGTTAACAGCAGGCACAGACGATGGTTCTCCTGACCACGGGAACAGGGGAGGCTGGTAACCCAGCACACATTGAAATGGTGTGAGTCCTGTAGAGGAGTGCGTGAGTGAGTTCTGGGCATACTCAGTCCAAGGGAGAAATTCAGCCCAGTGATGTTGTTCTCGGCTGCAGTAAGTCCGCAGGTACCTGCCGAACTCTTGGTTCAGCCTCTCCACCTGACCGTTTGACTGCGGATGATAGCCAGAGGTTAAACTCACATTGATATCTAAAAGGTAGACCATAGTTTCGAAAGACATGGTGGAACATGGCTTGAGCAGTCTCCATAGCAGTAGGTAATCCTTTTAATGGAACCAGACGACAGGCTTTGGAGAAGCGGTCGACGATGACCAGGATTGTGGTGTAACCATCAGACAGGGGTAAGTCAGTGATGAAGTCGATGGAGAGGTGAGACCAAGGTCGTTGGGGAATCGGGAGAGGCTGTAGAAGTCCCGTCGGCAGGTCCCTGGGAGTCTTGGACTGGGCACAGATGGAGCAAGACTTGACATAATTGGCCACATCTTTGGTCATTGAAGGCCACCAGAAGGAATTCTGCACAAGTTTAAGGGTTCGTGAAATGCCGGGATGTCCCGTGCTGAGTGATGTGTGGACCCACTGGATGACCCGGTGACGTAGTGTCTGGGGAACATATTGTTTGGAAGGGGGGCAGTTCGGTGGTGATGGTTCTGTGAGGACGGCCTGGTGAATTTCCTCCATTATGTCCCAGTTGACCGGAGCAACAAACAAGGCTGGACTTAGGATAGGTTCAGGATTGTAGTTCTGTCGTGGGGGATCATGGCGCCTGAATAGTGCATCTGCCTTGCTATTCTTGGAGCCTGGACGATAAGTGACTGTAAAATGGAATCGTGAAAAGAACAGAGACCATCTTGCCTGGCGTGAATTCAGACGTCGAGCAGACTTGACATACTCAAGGTTCTTATGGTCCGTGATAACTTGAAAAGGATGAGCTGCCCCCTCGAGCCAATGTCTCCATTCTTCCATGGCAGCCTTCATTGACAGAAGCTCTTTGTTTCCCACATCATAATTAAACTCAGCGGGGGTTAGCTTCTGAGAGAAGAAGGCACACGGGAAAAGCTTGGGAGGTTGTCCGTGACGTTGAGAGAGCACGGCTCCAATCCCACAGTCAGAAGCATCTACCTCCACAATGAAGGGGAGTTCTGGATCTGGATGTTTAAGGATGGGGGCCGTCGTGAAGCTGGTCTTGAGCTTTTGGAAGGCTGCATTGGCGGAAGCGTTCCATGACAACTTCTTGGGTTTTCCCTTGAGTAATGAGGTGAGAGGTGCAGCAATAGAGCTGTAGTTCCTAATGAAGCGTCGATAGAAGTTAGCAAAGCCCAGGAACCTCTGCAATTCTTTCAACGTGGAGGGCTGCGGCCACTCAGTGACGGTTACCTTAGAAGCATCCATTTCAACGCCCTGGTGGCTGATGTTGTACCCCAGGAATGTTGTCTGCTTCACATGAAACTCACATTTTTCAGTCTTGACATAGAGTTGGTGATTGAGAAGCTTGGAAAGAACACTCTTGACGTGAGTGACATGATCCTCTTCATTCAGGGAATAGATTAGGATGTCGTCAAGATATGCGATGACATACTTGTGGAGGACATCTTTGAAGACTTCATTTATGAAGGATTGGAAGACGGCTGGGGCATTGGCAAGGCCAAAGGGCATAACCAGGTATTCGTAGTGCCCCCTGGTGGTGAGAAAAGCTGTCTTCCACTCATCTCCGTCCCTGATGCGTATCAGGTTATAAGCGTTTCTCAAGTCGAGTTTGGTAAAAATTTTTGCCTTCCTGAGTTGTTCCAGGGCAGAAGGGACTAGAGGCAGTGGATACCTGAATTTAACAGTGACATTATTGAGGCCTCTGTAGTCGATGCACGGACGCAGACCCCCATCCTTCTTCTCCACGAAGAAGAAGCCGGCTGCAGCGGGAGAAGTAGAAGGACGGATAAAGCCAGCTTCCAGAGCCTCCTTGATGTAGTCGTCCATAGCCTGTGCTTCTTGGCGTGACAGCGGGTAGACTTTGCTTTTGGGAGGACACATGTTGGGAAGAAGGTCTATAGCACAGTCCCAGTGCCGATGTGGTGGTAACTGTGTGGCTTTAACCTTGCTGAAGACCTCCAAAAGCTCGTTATAAACCTTGGGTATCTTTGGTTGGGTCAGGCTCGGAGGGCTCCCCATGCTTGTGGACAGACATGGACTGGACTGCTTAAGGGTTAGACAGTGACTAAAACAGAATGGAGACCAGTGGGTCAGCTCACCCGTGCGCCAGGAGATGTGGGGATCGTGGCAACTTAGCCATGGCATTCCTAAAATTATTTCATAATTGGGTGAGTCGATCAGATATAGAGAGATGTTCTCTTCATGAAAAACCCCAATTTGCATTTTCAGTGATCGGGTCTGTTCCAGAACTCCTCCTTTGATGGGTTGGTTATTGACAGCCGTAATACTGATAGGTGGAAAGCATGGAATGGTGGGTAGTTGATGTTTCCGGGCGATGTCCGAGTTGATGAGGTTGAGAGCGGCGCCGGAATCTACTAATGCTGTCAACATAAAAGAACCACTTTCGGTAGAAATCTGTACGGGTAATGTGAAGATTTTAACTGGATTTTGTGAAAAGGTATCCACATTCACCCGGTCTTGTGCTGTGAGGGACCTCCGGGTCTTTTGAGGACACTGTGACTTATGATGACCTGGTTCACCACAATAAAAGCAGAGGTTGTTGATGAACCTTCGTCTACGCTCGTCCTCAGACAGCCTGGTAGATCCTACTTGCATGGGCTTGGTAACACATGGTGCCTCAGGATTCCGAAGTGCAGGTCGTGACATAAGGTGGGATGCATGCGCTTGCTTGGGTTTAGGTGAGTTCCTGAGCAAATTATCAATCTTAACAGTCATGTTAACAAAGTCATTGAAAGAAGATTCCTCACCTCGACATGCCATCTCCAACTGCAATTGGGGACATAGGCTTTCCCGAAACACCCCTTTAAGTGCAGCATCATTCCATCCACTCTGAGCTGCAAGAGTCCTGAATTCGACTGCGTGCTCTGCTGCACTATGTGAGCCTTGAGAAAGGTGTAAAAGACGAGACGAAACATCCCGACCCCCAGCAGGATATTCAAATACTTCTCGGAGTTGTTGCAAAAAATACTCAGGTGAAGATCTAAACTGTTCGTCCGTCTCCCAAACCGCAGCAGCCCAATCAATAGCCTTGCCAGATAATAGTGACATGATAAAAGAGCATTGATCAGAACTAGCATGAGACTGATCCCCCAAGGATTCCAAATAAGTGCGTACTTGTCGAATGAACCCTTTACACCGTTCTGCAGAACCATCAAACTTATCGGGAAGAGCAAGTCTTACCGTGCTCGACGTGGTGGAAGGAGGAGAGCAAAGTCGCTGGAGCAGTAGTTCATTCGATGCCTGTAAGTTAGCTAGCTGTTCGTGGTAGCTGCGTAATAGTTCTCCCTGGTAGACAAATGCAGCTTGCAGCTGTGAAACATCCGCTGGATTGAGGGTAGGCGAAGTATTCTGTAAGGGGGCTGAGGCAGAAGCTGAAGCAGGATCCAGTTGCAGATGTTTATTGGGGTTATCCATAATCAAAGTCGAAAGTACAGGCAAAGGGTCGTAATACACATAGACAGTCCAACCAGGTGTCAAACAAAGGGGCTAGGCAAAAATCAGAAAACGAGAACCAAACAATAGGTAAAACACAGGAAAGCAGGCAGTAAAAGAGAATGCTTAGTAGTCAGGTGTAAAGCTGGCAATACTTCGCAACATGGCCATGTGGCAGCAAGGTTTATATAGATGCCAAACAGGAAGTTCAGAGTTCAAAGTTCAGAGTTCAGCAGAGGGAGCATGAGCAGTCAGTATTCCGGTGAGGGCTCCCTCTGCTGGCGTGATGTTACAAAAAGTTTAAAAAAGTTTAAAAACTCCAAGCCATTGGCTTTGATCAAGATTTGGTGATTTAAACACAAGCTCCTCTGAACAACTAGGCCACGGAGATCATGTTTGTGAATATTTCTTTCTGTTTGGGTTTTTTTAGACGAGACCATAGGTGACTTAGTTTTCAAAGAATTTATTATACATCTGATATTTTTGTTTGGAACAGTAGAATAGGGTATGTTTAAAGTAGTGAAAGCTTCTTAAAACTCATGCCAACCAAGAGACCTATGGTTATCCGGGCCATATGTGGTCATGTAATGCTTACCAAGTAAGTCCAGTTAATGTGAACCAGGTATGATATTTTTATTTATAAACAAACTCCGCCGACTCTGTCCAAGAAGAACAGAAGAATTTTATCTAGAATTTATTTAACATTTTTCAAACTTCTTGCTGGCACATTCTTTAACACGGTTGCTACATCATCTACATCTCTGACATCCTCAATAGCGGTAGGCTGCAGTTTATCAGCACGGTCAGGTGATAAGGAGAGTGTTAATGTACTGGTCTCCCTGCCGCCCTGTCTAGCAATAAGTAAAAACCTATGTAAAGCATTTGTGTACAGCTTGGCCTTTTCATGAATGCCCAAATCAGATCTGAGCAAAATACTTCTTATAGTCCAACTCTTTCTCTACAACATGCTGTATAGGCTCACGAGGGTTGATGGCCTTTAGTTTGTCCAGTTGGTGCTGTGGAACTAAAAACAATTTCTCAGCATTCTCTATTTTTTTTTTATCTAGAGGTAATCAAACTGTAAATAAAAGGGATAGCCATGCTTAAGAGGGGTAGGAAAAATCCTCCCTGTTGGTTTATTAATTAATTGTCTTTTTCTTTTAACTCAGATCTTCTTGTTTGCAACAGATTTGATCTCACTTTTCCTCCTCATCAGTTTCTGGCATTGTGGCGCAAGTGGTGTACTACCATAGAGTATGTTAAGAGATACTTCACACAGTATCACAATGAGTCCTCCAGTAAGAGGTCCTGGGTGTATCTGTCTTTTGTTTGAGGGCCATTTCTTTCCAGGTATAAGGTCTGGTCGCACAGACAGTACCTTGGGTTAAGATCTAGAAGAATAGAAGAACTCTCTTTAATATACTCTTTCCCCTGAACTTTAGTCCGGCTTATTTTCTTTACGTATTAGAAGCATTCTGATACATTGGTGAGCCACCTAAGACAAATACAAGGACATCTAACAAGACTATAAAATAACCCATCTCTGTTTGGGTGTCACTTTTAGCACTTTTTAAGCACTTTTAAAAGAGGGAGGTTTTTACAAAGTCCCCATACAGCAATTTTACTGCTTTTTTTCTAGATGTATACTACAGGGTGTGGTGAAAACAAATCTGTTCTAAGAACATTCACCCCATGTGTGTTTTTTTAACATATTTAAGCCATTCAACGGAAATGTTTGAGTATGTTTTGTGCTGGTTTATTTAGGGTTAGAGCTAGCGTATCTTTTGGCAAATAGTTTGGTTTTATACATGGCCATGCAACAAGATGCTAATGTGGTGTATCCAAAAGGGTCAAGGCTGGTACATTGAATGAGTTTCTTAATAATATGACTACGTATTAAACAACACTCACTTTTACGACAGGAAACCATCTCCAGTGAAGGTTTCGTTTAAAAACAGAAACTTGAGCGGAAATGAAATTCTTGATAAAATTTGAGATTGTTGATCCGGTTGGGGCGATGCTGACACAAATGTCTGCTGAAAGTGGTGACTGACTGTAATTTTCCACTAGCATTTGTAATCATCCACAGGGTGATCTGTAAATTTAAAGATGCACAGGGTGATCTGTTAATCTGTAATTAAATCTGTAAATCTGTAAATTAGATATATATGCATAACATATATATATATCTAACATATATATCTAAATGCATCTCTAAAAACATGTATTGACATGATGTATTTATTTATTTTTATAATTTATTGACCACAATTTATAAATACACAAAGTATTGAGTAATATTGCCAAGGATGGTAAGAAATGAAAGTAACTTCCATGAGAATGGAATTCCAATGTCCATGAGAAATTGCTGTGTTTTGGGTGGTGTTGTCATATACTTAAATGGCTTTATTAGTTATGTCAAAAACCTGTAAAATAAAATGAATAGTAACTCATTTTTAATTGCAAAAATGTCTGGTACTGTGATTGCTACTACATTACAAAACAGATAAGCAGCTCAAAACACTTGTTACCACTCAACAAACCTTTAATTTGCACAATTGTAATCATACTGTCACATCATACTGTGGTACTAACCCAAAGAATGAAGTGGCATCCCTTCTCTGGGTTACCTCCAGGTCCAACAATCTTTGAAGCATTCTGAAATAAGGAAACCACAAACATTATGTGACATGAAATTATTATTTTACTATTAGTCTTAATGCATAGGTAGGATAAAATATTACACATTTAAAAACACCCCAAGATCTTTCAAACATTCATCTGACACTGTTGCCTCAGTATGCCAGTCCCTATGCCACATAATAAATGTGTTCAAAGCCAGAATCTGAAAATAACAAAATTTACAATATTACTCATACATGCTTAAGTCTTAAAATACCAAACTGTAAATGTCACAGATGGGTCAGAAGTTGTAGATTACTTACATCTTTGGTCTCTTCTGCAATTTGAGCAATGTGGCAACCTATAGCCTTTAAAGCAAAATAATTTCAAATCTGTTAAGCATGCTACATATGATCATATGTAGGTGGGGTGATGCATTTCAATATATTGATATTCAGTTTATTGATAACACTGTGAGACTAAATGCTTTACAACATTTAAATCTTACATTATCATTATCCAAGGCATTGCTGTACTGCTGCTGTCATTCGAGAGAGGTGGGGGGAGAACAGATTTCAGATCCCGCAGAAAAAAATATTGGAATTATTCATTATTTCTGAACTATTGGAAAAGTGTCACTGAAAAGTTCTTTCCTTTCTTAGGTCTTTCCACTTCTGCTGGGCTATTTGCTGTGCTCTTTATTTCAACTGTATGAGGTGTTCTGCATGTTTATGTAGTTATTTATGAAGATTTATATGTTTATAGCTTAACTCTATATGTTTAAGAAACTTAACTCTTGATATTACAGAACAGCTATATTTATAAAAGTACATACACCTCAACACGATATTTAATATTTAACTTTTACTTTCTTCCTTTCTGGCTACACATCAAGTTTGCCATGTATTCCTACATACAAGGTTTCCATTGTACACTTTTGCATTTTTTTTCAAAAATTATGATTTTTCTCTTTCATTGTGGAGGTGAAAGTACAAGCATAGTGAAAACTCTGCTTCTGCAGAGTTGACTAGACAAACCAGTTCAGGGATCAATTTCAGACTCCGCAGTTTCACCTCAAGTCGTTTTTGGTTCTTTTGATGGAAAAATGTTTGCTTTGTATGGTTTTTCACATGTCTGGTAACATATCCAGTAATGGCATATATGTACACAGTGGGAGAGTGTTTAAAACTCAACAGTGCACATGATTCCGAGCTGACTCTTGCCACCATAAAGTGATGCATAACAAACAACTTTATGGGGGCATCCCAATGTGTAGAACTCCAACAAATGACACACTCACACAAGGTAAGTGGAAAAAATATATTTAAAAAATATATCCCAAAAAGTGTTTCAATACATGGGTTCCTGCTAATATAAATGCCATTAAATAACACAACTTCTTACCTCCACCCTTTTAAAGTTGCACAAACATTTTTGGATAAATATTCTTATAAAGGAGAAGCTCCTGAAGCCTGTTTATTATGTCTTACTTTGGAGTGGCTCAAACACATAGCAGGCTTTTATCAGTTCCTCCTTTTTAGGCATATAAAAATACACATTCATGCATCAATATCTGATAGCAATATGCTGCGTGTTATTGTGAATGTATGACAGTTTTGTATACAGTACCATTCTTGAATCCGGTACTTGCGGACCTCATCTATGTTTTTCCAGACACGGCTTGTGGTGCTGACCATGTCACTCTGAGACAGCCCTTTGAAAACCTCAAACATAAAATGTTTTTGGTAAGGATTCACGGGATCGTGTGTGTTGCCCCATCCATGGAACAAATCCAGAACAGAATAGGGTGCTCCTGAATGGATTGCTAGATGCATTTTAAATTTTGCATTTTTAAGATTAAGATCTTGTGCAATATATGTACTGGAAATAAAATAGTACTACATGGCTTTATCCATATTGTGAAACTGTACAAACAGACACTTAATGAAAATTAATGGTAATATTAATTTTAAATTACTATTTTAATAAGCAAGATATTAAGACTATTTAAACTGCAAATTAACTAAATTTTTACAGAGCATGTGTTTTACATAGTGTAACATGCTTACCATCTGCGAACCAGTGGCAATAATTTCATTCTCCAGGTTCTCCCACCTTGTTGCCACATTAATCTCAGTTTCTTGAGAGGTAATATTATGCTTGTCTGGACGTTTTTAACAGATGGATTGGTTGAATAAAAGAGTAGTAACATTATGTGTGAATTTGGGATAAATTATGGAAACTGTTTTGTAGTATATTTGATATAACACTAACCTGGCAAATCCAAGGCAATTTTCCAGTTGGTGATGACAATGACAACTGGAACTAAGCTGAATACTCCTTTCCATAAACAGTAATATCTATATGAAAACATAACACAGGAATGGAATATTATTTTATCCAAATTACTTAAACAGCAATTGACTTATGTGTAAAAACAACCTACCTTTTACTGTGTTCACCCTACCTTTTACTGTGAAAATATGCCATAAACTGTTGATTGCGTTGTTATGATAAATATTTTGTCAAGATCACATGGTCCAGGACAGTAAGGACAACTGAGTTTTGCTGGCTTGAAGTTATCTGGAATGGGATTCTCTGTCTTTGTTAATTCCAGTGGAAGTTCCTCTGGGATTCTCTTGGAATTCCATAAGTAGTTAGTCAGTGATCACACTACTTTGTGTATATTCCAGGTGCATACATTTCCACTAACATTCTCCTTTGCATCTTCAGTGTCCTCTTCCACTGCATTTTAGCCAAATGTGGATGCTCTTGGAACAGCCATCACATAGATATGTATCTATAAACACAACAGTTTCTGTTTTTGGTGCCTATACACTGGCAGTGCCTTTTACCTGACTTGGTGTGAAATGTTGAAAGTGTCCTTCCAAACTTACATTATTAACTTACAAACTTTCAATTGTCCTTCTCTCCAGTCTACACTGAGATGATTATGCATCTGTCAGAGAGACCATATTCCCACAGAAAATAGGAAACATACTCTACTTCCTCTGTTTGAGCACGTTGGCATAGTGCTATACATTCTTCCCTCCAAGAATTTGAGACATGTCCTTTTTCTACCATCTCATTTATTGACTTAGTGCTGGTGGTGGAATATATGAAAGGGCATTTGTGATCCTCTCAAGGTGAGACCACATTCTTTACCAGGGTTTCCACTTTGGGAAGCTAGGCTCATAAAGTCTCTACTTTCCTCCATTTCACAGTCATACAGCTGTGCTGGTAAACACTGTGCTGGTACATGTATGGGAAGTCTCACACCATCAGTATGTACCAGTACCAGAAGGTTTTACTGTCACTATCAGCCCTGTTGTTGCAAAAGAGAGAGAGGATAACACATTTAAAAAGTGCAAGTTATAAATTCGTCAGAAGTAAGAGTAGTAATTTAAATGGTTTACAATATCCTACCATACTTTTTTAAGTAGGGTTTGAAATCTCTTATTTTGCACTTATTCCTATTTTACACTTAGGACAATGCCAATAACTCCATTTACCACATTTTTGAGCAGTTGCATGGTATGGTAAACTTGCCTAAGAAGACAAAGGTGTGTTTTTAGAGAGAAAGATGTAAGAGAGAGAGAAAGAGAGAGCATTGTACAGAGTTGTTAGAAACAAGGTCCTGAACTGAAGTTACTATAAGGGAGGAGAATAAGTTCTTACATCGCCACAGAAGTCATAAGTCTGTGAAAACATGTTCGCCTTTAATCACAAGTGCAAAATACAACAAATATACAGGAAATCCTTTCAATCCTTGTGTTTTTGGATCAAGATCGGAAATTAACGTTGTTTCGATGCTGCAAGAGACATCAATTCTGCATTGATTCTATGTCAGTTTGCTGTCTGGGGAATGTTTTGCTTTTCTATAGAAGTCTCTTATGCTCACCAAGACTTTTAATTTTAATTATACTAAACTTGTACATGTAATTTACTCCTGTGCAAAGCAAACTTTTTAGCAGCCATTATGCCGGTCTTTGTCACATGATTCTTCTGAAAAAATGTAATATGCAGATTTGGCACAATAAATCGTTCTTAACATTATCAATGTTAAAAAAAAAATGATAAACTTTGGTTTCACTAATACTATCAGACAATTTACACAGCACATCACCTCAACTGCGTTCTCTAACATGTCACCCACTGTTAATTAAACGCCATGCAAAAGAAACCATGCGTTTATGAGACATTTACTTGTAGAATGTAGAAACTGATTTAAATATACTAACTTGTACGAAAATGTTTCAAAATAAAATATAAATAATAATAATATTAATAATGTTTCATTACTTTGATTACCTTTCATTACCGAGTTGTCCACGAATTCTCAATACCTATTGTTCTGAAATAAAAAAAGTTTAAAGCTGTTTAAAGTAGCAAATTGGTAAAAAATTTTTTAAATCCACAAAACATAATATACATCAAACTGTTTTAAAAAAAAACTAATGCAAAACTGTGGTTACTATATCAGATAAAGATAATGTATTACGTTGATATTGATGCACTCATTTAATCCCTGAAGTCCATCACTGCTGTCTCTGACACCTAGGTGTCTTTGTTCGACCAATCAAATCGCCCGGGTTAATGAACATTTCCCATACAGTTTGTGTTATAAATCAAATTATAAATATATTGATTATAAAATCTGATGCTCTTAAAATCAATGCTTGTTAAAATTATGACTTCTAAGTTTAGATGTGTACATACTTCAGTTGTGTAATACTTAAAAATAATAATAAATATTTGTCTTGTTTGATAATTTGTAATTTAATAAAAGGCCCTGAATGGTTTAGCTCCTCAATACCTAAGTAAGCTCCTCTCTTATTACAGTCCTTCGCGTTCATTGTGATCAGAAAAATTCTGGCCATTTGATAATACCCAGAATCAAAAATAAAAAAACCCATACTCAGAATTCAAAATCAAGCTCTCGTGGTGATCCTTTTCGTATTTGGCACCAAATGCCAAATGGATGGGGGAGAGGATGGTACCACACAGCAAAATCACCAGAGTTAAAATCTTGGTGTTAAGGTGTTTTAGAGTAAAGAGTTAATATCATGGTGTTGAATTTCGAGGAATTAACACAACTGGTGTAAAAAACACCATATGACTAGTGAAAGTACATAGAGTTGGACCCTCATGGGTCATTTGGAGCAGACAAAAAAAAGAGTTGGACCCTCATTTGGAGCAGACAAAATAGGCTTTTTATTTCTTCAGAGAAACGCTTAAACTAAGTTGCTTATTGCAGTTAAAATATGTAGTTTAAAACGTATTGTTCTGCATGTTCAACAATACTTGATATCAAAGCCTATTAAGATTGATTACAGATGTGCATACTTGTGCTAGTTATTTAAAACAAATGATATTAGTTAAATTGTACATATGTGTCAGGTATTTTTATCAGCTAATTTAGTTGAATATCATCTTATCTGCAAATTGGGTAAAACATTAAGTTCATGTTCCGGGACATTTATATGCTGTGTGCGAACCATCAGGCCCTGGCATCTCAGCTTTTTCACCCCACTTTTTCACATGAAACTGCATCCCTGCACTTTGTCACAAGCGCCATTTTCTTGGACCTGTGATGCAGAGCGATTGAGTGGTGAGTGGTAAGTGTTGAGTTTAAATGCAGTGGCGTTCCGTCCCTGGGTTCGTTTACTGATCTACGTATTTTCCATTTGAAATGAAACAATACTGTAAACTCACAGAACGTCAACTTAGACAGAAAAATAAATAAATCACTCAATTCTTCAAATAATTATTTGTTTCCTTTTTACTTTATTTTTTTTCACTAAATTAGTAAAATCAATCTTCAATGTGGTATTTACACTTTACAGGAATCACTTATATATTGCTTGTGTATATTTCACACTTTTACATCACTTTTCATGTTTTTTTCTGTCAGTTATCAAACTTCAGTGGGCCCAGACTCTTATATGACAAATATATGAAACTCAAAATAGTACCAAAATAAATAAATGAAATACGGAGCAGGCCTGAACGACACTCGTGTGTGTTGGGGCAGAAAAACAATATTGCCGCTTCACTCTTGATAGAGCCAACAATAATGGGCAACAACGTTATTACTCATGATCGTAGCTCGTATCTCAGTCCAGGGAACAAAGGATCCACGCGGAGAGTTAAGGAAGGAGATCAACAACGCTGCATCAGGTACAGACATAACGTCACTGTGCAGTCCCGATCTGGGTATCCCACGATGACAGGGGAGCTTCCAGGAATTCCTGGCTACCTGAAGCGCTGCCTGTATATGGGAATCTAGCTCAGTCTCTGGTTATTCTGAATAAATTGAGAATAACAAATGTGTCACCGTCACGTGTCTGCATTACCGGCACATACACAATTACTAATGTGGTAGGAGTTAAACACTTTAACTTCTGTACAATGTTACAACCCCAAATCAGAAAAAGTTGGGACAGTATGGAAAACACAAATAAAAAAAAAAGTAGTGATTTCTAAATTTACTTTGACTTGTATTTCATTGCAGACAATACAACAGCACATTATTTAATGTGTTCCTCATGATTTTTATTGTTTTTTCTTCAAAAAACAAAATTCCTATTTTGGTTCTTGCAACACATTTCAAAAAAAGTTGGAACAGGAGCAATTTAGGGCCAGTAATCAGGTAAATTGGTTAAATAATAATGTGATTTGAAACAGGTGATGTCAACTGGTGATTGTAATTATGATTTGGTACAAAAGCAGCATCCAAGAAAGGTCTAGTCCTTCAGGAGCAAAGATGGGCCGAGGATCGCCAGTTTGCCAACAAATACGTGAGAAAATTATTGAAATGTTTAAAAACAATGTTCCTCAAAGAAAGATATGAAGACATTTGCTTGTTTCACCTTCAACAGTGCATAACATAATTAAAAGATTCAAGGAATTTGGAGGAATTTCAGTGCGTAAAGGACAAGGGCGCAAGCCTAAGCTGAACAACTGTGCTCTCCGATCCCTCAGGGGGAATCCCTCAGGACTGCATCAAGAATCCTTATTCATCTATAAGCAATATCACCACATGGGCTCAGAACTACTTTGGCAAACCTTTGTCAAGTACCACAATACGTAGTTACATCCACAAATGCCAGTTAAAACTGTACTGTGTCAAAAGGAAGCCCTATGTTAACAGTGTCCAGAAGGGCCGTCGGAGGAATCTGGGATGGACCATCACACAGTGGAAACGTGAACTGTGGTCAGATGAATCAGTATTTCAGGTATTTTTTGGGAGAAATGGGCACGGTGTGCTCTGGACCAAAGAAGAAAAGGATCATCCAGACTGTTACCAGCAACAAGTCCAACAGCACTTCTGTGATGGCACCATTAATGCTGAAAAGTACATAGAGATTTTGGAGCACAATATGCTACCTTCAAGAAGACATCTTTTCCAGTGACGTCCATGCATATTTCAACAAGATAATGCAAAACCACATACTGCACACATTACAAAGTCCTGGCTGCGGAGGAAGAGGATACAGGTACTTGACTGGCCTGCCTGCAATCCCGACCTGTCTCCAATAGAGAATGTGTGGCACATTTTGAAGCACAAAATGTGACAACGAAGACCCCGTACTGTTGCTCACCTTAAGACTTGTTTGCAGCAAAAATGGGACAAAATTACACCTGAAATACTTCTTCACTTGGAGTCTTCAGTCCCTAAACGTCTTTTAAGTTTTGTGAAAAGGAATGGCAACATTACAAAGTGGTAAATGCTTTACTGTTCCAACTTTTTTTTAAATGTGTTGCAAGAACCAAAATTTTGTTTTTTTGAAGAAAAAACAATAAAAATCATGAGGAACACATTAAATAATGTGCTATTGTATTGTCTGCAATGAAATATAAGTCAAAGTAAATTTAGCAATCACTACTTTTTTTTTAATTTGTTTTCCATACTGTCCCAACTTTTTCTGATTTGGGGTTGTACATACTCACTTCACTTTGTGTAACTAATTTAACACCGTATTCTTAACTGCCTCACTCTCTGTGTTGTCAGAGAGATACATCTGGAACTGGAGGTCCTTCAACAGTAACAACGGGGGTATCACTTGGAACAGGTAAGGCATTATCAGACTCAGCTGATCTATCCCATAACCCGGTCCTTTGAAAGGTAAGTTGTGGTAAGGGATAAAGTTCTTCCTCTTCAGACTCAAAGTTCCACTCATCCTGCTCTTCATATTTACCACCTTGTGCTGAACTTTGTTCATTTGTTTCTCTTAATTTTTCTGCCCTTTGTGCTTGAGTCATTGGCCTCTGGCTTTTTGGGGTTTGGGGAACATTCATGGGCATCCTCACCAGATAACCAATTGGCAATAAGTGATCTTGGTGTAGAGTTTTCACAACGCCTAATCCCTGTTCAGGCTTCACTCTGTAAACAGGTAGGGAAGCTTTTCTATCACCAAGGCAATGGATTCCACCTATCTTGCAGCTTGTGTTTTCCAGTGAGCCCTAGATTACGCACCAACACTCGATCACCTCCTTCAAGAGATTTTGCACTCTAGAATCATGTTTTTTTTTTCTTTGATGATTCTTAGATGCTTCCTTCATTGCCAGTTGATAAGCACTTTTCAACTCACGCCTCATTTGATCCACGTGCTGATGATATTTAACACCCTCTTCACCCTCAGGAGATATTCCAAAACAAAAGTCAATGGGGAGTTTTGCCTCTCGGCCAAACATCAAGTAGTATGGTGAAAAACCAGTGGCATCATTTTTGGTGCAGTTATATGCATGGACCAGCTGGCATACATACTGGTTCCACCTTGACTTTTTGTCTGGGTCGAGAGTTCCGAGCATGGACAGTAGTGTGCGGTTAAATCTTTCTGGGCATCTTCTTGAGGGTGATACGGCGAAGTTCTTGAAGTTCTTACTTTTGAGTTTTTTTTTTCGAACATGACCTTTGCCACCATTAAAGCCTTTTGATCTTTGGTTGTGAAAGCTTCTGTATATCTGGTGAAGTGATCTGTCACTATCAGTACATTTGAGATTTCTTTAGAATCAGGCTCTATAGACAAAAAGTCTATACACACCAAATCAAGTGGGCCTGTGCTCATGATCTGCTGTAGGGGCGCAACTCTTTGTGGCACTCTTACGAGCAACACATCTACCACAATTCTTGATGTACTGTGTAATCTCAAAGGTCATTCTGAGCCAATAAAATCAGACCTTTATGAGGTCCATTGTTCTCTCGACTCCGAAATGACCTATGTCATTGTGCATAATTTTTAGAACCATAGGCCTGGACTGCGCTGGTAAAATAAGCTGACACACCTCTTTTCCAGATTTTTGGATGATTTGGTATAGAAGTCCTTTCTTCATCTGGATCCTAGGACTCTCTCTCTGAAGTATCTTAAGGACAGGATCTTGTGTATTCAGATCAGATATGGACTTTCTAGCGTCCATCTGTTTCATCACAACCCCAATGGCCGGATCACATCTTTGAGTTTTTATCAATTCTTCTCTACTTAAAGGTTGAAGCAGACCGGCACCAATATGTGCTAGAAAAGCAAAGACATCCGGGATGGTTTCAGGGGAAGTCCCAAGCTGATCTATATATCTGGAGGTTTCATCATTCCTAATGCCACAGACCTGGCGACAAAGAGTTTTCTCTCCAGAAAGGGATATCTTCTTCCATTCAACCTCTTCTTCAAAGTCATACGTAGTTGGCGCCGCCAACCACCTATAGTGTGTGGTGTTAAGTTTGGCAGTTGTAAGTACGTATGTGAGAGGGTTGTTATCTGTCCTCACTGTAAACTTAGCACCGTAAAGATAATCATGGAACTTATCCACAATGGCCCATTTCACAGCAAAGAATTCTAGCTGGTGTATAGGGTAATTACGTTCCGACTGACTCAGCTTTCAGCTGGCAAAAGCAACAGGACGGAGACCTTCAGGATGTTCCTGATTAAGCACTGCACCCAACCTATCCAGGCTCGCATCCACGTGTAAGATTGCTTGGGTCAGCAAAAGCTAACACTGGGGCATAAGTGAAGCAATTTATGATTTTCTCAAAGGAATCATCACATGCTTTGTCCCATCTATCAGAGAAGGGTTCAGACTCCTTGAAGTACTGTTTTTCTCTTAGTACTACCAGACTTTCTTTTCTGAGTTGTTGGATAACCCTTAGTTAGCTCAGTCAACGGTCTGACAATATATGAATAATTGGAAATGAAACGCCAATAATATCCACAGAACCCAATAAATGATTGTAGCAACTTCAAATCCACAGGTTTCTTCCAGTCAAGAACAGCCTTCACTTTTTCAGGGTCTGTTGCGATACCAGCTGTGAAAACGATATGGCCCAGGTATTTCACCTGGGGCTGGCAAAATTGACACTTATCAAGTGAAATTTTAAGGCAACATGCTGGAGCTCCTGTAATCACCAATGTGCGATAGTCAATGCACATGCGTATTCGGCCATTTTTCTTCCTTGCAATGACTATGGGGGATGCATAAGGACTGCACAATTGTTTGATTATTCCTGTGGCCAACAGTTCCTGTAAATGACGGCGAACATCCTCAATGTCAGCCGGGGCTATACGCCTGAATGTCTCTCAGAATGGCTTGGAATCACTAGAAGTATTTGTGTCAAGAATAACTGAAACTGGATCTGGGGTCTGGGCAGACCAGTGCCAAGATTGGAATCTTCTCCTCAGAGAGTTGTCTGACATCCAGAAAAGCCAATTCGACAGATATATATCCCCTTGTAAGGGTAAGTGGCTTGGCTTGAGAGACTCTACTTTTTTCCTGTCTAACAGAGAAGTTCTCTGCCGCTGCTGACGCTGTTTCCTTTCCACTTGTCTCACTGTAAGATTCAGCTTATGACGTGAGGCTTCATATTCTTCTTCCTTTCGAATCTCATTCAACAACTGCAAAAAGGTAGGAGGCTTCTCTTTTCTCTCCCTTAGCCTCAGATGCATCAATATCATGTCTGATTGTGCAGAACCTCTAATAAGCTGTTCTAGCCTAACTTGGTTTATGCGTTGAGATATTCCCCCTCTGTGCAAAACTCTCCAAAGAGATCTCTCCAACCTTTGCAAGAAATCAGACAGCTTTTCACCAGACTGCTGGTGCATAGATCTGAAGGTAAAATACAATTCCTTCCCTGACTCAGGAGTACCAAAAGTATTCTCCAATGCCTTTAGATAATCAGAAGGGTTGCATTCTCTGTTGGAACAGCTACACTCTTCAACCATTAAATGTACTTGTGCAAGCCAATGTTTTAGGCTTTCTTTGCCTGGAGGAGTGGGAATGCTCCCAGAAAAAAATCTCAAGCATCTGAAAGCAGTAGTATCACTGCTAGGTCTCATGGTTTTCTCAAGAAGATCTCCAACTGCTCTGATGATACTATCAGGTGAACTTCCTTGAAGAGGTTCTGTGGATAAAAGAGCTTGGATATTTTGATGTGTACAAAAACAGTACAAACTTTTTTCTTAATTATTATCGTGTTATCTTTAAACTTTTGTGTCAGAGGAAGCTGCCAACTAGTCTAAGAAAGTGACTCACTTTAAAGCCTAAAAAGTGCCTAAGAAAGTGAGAAATTGTATACCTTGAATTCATAGTAAGTCACTTTGGATAAAAGCATCAGCTAAATGCATAAATGTAAATGTATGCAGAGTAGATATTGTACTTTCAAATCAAATTTTTTTTAGCATTATAGTGTGACTTGCGTAAAGTAGGGATGCAATTATTATAGATTTTGTTGGTACGATTATAGTCTGAGGAATAATCACAGTTTCACGATTATCATGATTATTATGCATTCATTATTTTCTCAACACTACTAATGTATAAACTCAAATGAACCCTCTTTAGATTTTGAAGTGTTACTGCTGACTTTTGAAACAAAAATAACACAGTAACCAAATAATATAGCACAAAATAATAAAGACAAAGAAAAGTGCCTTTGGAATTAAAGAAAGGTGAGCTCTGCTCTGGAAACATCCATGCTAGTCACAGCTTTATATATAAATATATTAGGTATACTTAGTATTAAACTATACTTTTCTCTTCTTTGTCTCCTTTGTTTTTTTCTTTTTTTAGGGGGACTTTCTTTTTTACACTGGGGTTAGTAACCCCAAATATTGCCACATGTTGTCGCTGTTTTTGTTCTGTAGTGAGGTGTAGTGTCTGGCATGGCCTAATATTTGGATCATGTATAGATCATAAAATACCCCATTACTTAAGACTTCCAAACCTAGTGTGTGGGTGAAAGACATTAGGCTCCAAAGAGTCTGGAGGCAGACTTATCCTTCAGATGGCTATCAGCATCTCTGACACCAACAGGACATTTTATGACACCCTGCACTAGCTTCAAAAGAATTCCATGGACACCACATGGAGTTCCAGTAACTCCAGGTGGCCCAAGAAAGAACACTTCTATCCAAAGGAATAACCCTTTTTAACTTACAACTAAACAGTCCTAAACTGTATATAGTTGTATACATCCCCATGGTATGCTGGCTACAAAACTATGTATCTTTACTGTAACTCTGTAGGTAGGTATGCAAGTTTGGATTGATGTCTTGTTTGCATTCATGCATTAGGATGAATCACAACTTAATGTAGTTCAAACTCTGTCATATTTAATATCTAACAGATCGTCTTCTAATTTCCCATCAGACAATGTATGCTGTGTAACCATAACAGGCATGATAGTTTTTCTACAATAATCTGGATTAATATTTGCAAATGTGCCATCCGGCCATAAAACATGCAAATAAGGTGTTGAGCGAGACAAAGAAACTTTGTCTGCTTAACACCTATTGGTTGTTTAAGTTTCACTGGGCGTGACCAAGGTGAACTTAAAAATGACTGACTCAGTCTATCTGAGACAGACTCTGGACATCATTTCAGCTAACTTTGTCGATCTCCGGAACTTGACAAACTCCATTACTTCTGAACCACTCAAGTCTCTCTCTCCATGCGCATTTGGATTCACGCTCTGCACTAGAGCTCAATGCAAGTATCCATATTCTATAGACATAGAATAGCTACACTAAGTTGTGCCCCTTAATTAAGGTGATTCTACTGGTGGTTCATTCAGAATGCTTAGCTGATTTGACTTGCACAGGCTTAACTTCTCTCTCTCTTTGCTCTCCTTACTTTTGGTTATGTGTTTAATGTGTGAAGGTTTATGTCTAGTTATGTTACGTGTTCCCCTGTAGTGTAGTTTAATAAACACCCATGTGTATCCACTCTTGATTGTTGCTGCGTTTAATGCTCACAAATAAGGTCACTTAAACTGTTTTTGATCTTTCTACATGCTCTAAAGTCCTGTTAAAGCAGAGAAGCATTGTTTTCAAGGCCAGCTGTATCCAATTACACTTGCAGTCGTAGCAACTCTGCGTCTGAAACGAGAGTAACTTCCACGTACAACGTGGTTAAATAGAAGTTCCGATTAAGGCACATTACCTCTTAGTAAGAGGGCAGTATAACTAACACTGCGGTTCCATCTCTACACCTGACTTCCCTTTTGTTTTGGGCAACAACGCCACCTGTGGGCATTTTCAGTCAGTCTCTTCCTTATTCACTTCACTTTATTTTAGTTTACTTGTTTTACTGCTTATTATTTTTCCACATTTGAACAATAATGATAATTAATATTATTGATCATTGGTTTACAGATTTAATTTTTCTTATTCCCCCACATTATTTCTTTCAATCTTTTTTGCATTTAGGATTGCATTTGATTGAACTTGAACTTTAATTAAATAGATTTAATTGAATTTAAACTTTAATCAAATCAGTCACCCTTCGTATTTCAAGGTGTTCAGGACATAGCCTTCCACCACTTTGCTATTTCCATTTCAGTTATTCATTAAATTACTTAACTGATTTTACCCTTGATCAGCCTTTGTGTTTCCCACATAGGTCACACTCCCCTAGTGCTCAGGTAGTAAAGTGACAGTTCTGCCCATAGTGGTATCTGGTGAGTGGATCTGTCTGTCCTGACAAGTCAGGGGAGTTGGTCCTGCTACTGGTACCCACCTGGAAGACCTTAATGCATGCCCAGGCCTACTAAGTCAGGTGCAGTCCCATTCAGTTGCTAGAGACACTGAAGAGAAAGAAACACTCTCTGTCTCCCAGACTGTTTGGCCTGTCTCTGCTACTTTTGTTAAAGAACCCCCTATCTACAGGATCTGTCATCAACCCTGGTGCGTCAGCCTACTCTGAATAGGGAAACTCTTCTTTACCTTTCCTAACCTTCTCCCTTTTCGTTATTTTGTTTCTGTCTTGGTTCATATAAGAGACTAAACCTGTCTGAACCATCAGGAAAATTCCCAGTAATAATGTTGATGAATCAAATAGCCTAGATCACCAAATTATCCACGAGGTTACCACACATCAGCAGTTTTACTCAGCGTCTTTTCCTGTGCCCACTCACATCAATTATCCACACCCGCCTTCATAGCCAGGTTAATAGGTGTCTAGTTGCGTCATTAGCTGTATACATCAGTTAGATGCACCACACATAGCCCATATATTTAGCTCACTAAATCTGTACAGACTTGCATTGGCTCTTTGTGCTTTTCTCTCTTCACCTGTGTGCCACTTTGTCCAGATCACCCAGCCCTGCCACCCAACAGATCAGCTAGAGGCCTGGCTGCGACAGACACACTCCTGCCCGCGATCAGCAGCTGGACGCCAACCGGAACTGGCAGATGGACCATGATCAAACTCAATGCTGTAGCCACAATGCTGTTGGGGGTGGGGGGGGTTAGGATCCTCTAATACGATCCAATCCTCTCCTGGAGGGCTTACCACAGCACCACAGTGTCAGACCCTTCAGCAGAGAGTCAAAGGATGTTACAGCCAGCCAGGAACAGTCCAGAACCAGAGAGATCATGAAGCAGCCCACGTTTGTCATACAACATGAAGGACATCATCCCATGAAAACATAGTCAGCAAGCCAACAGTGAACCGCACCAGCCAGGGCAACAAACCCAAATCAGAAATGAACTTCCTCCTTGCACCTGAAACTGCAAAAGGGGGGTCTCAGCTAGTCTACACCATTCCACACGACACAGACCTACAGGCACCTGCCGGGATGCCAATTATACCCAATTCACCTGCTGTACAATCAGAACTGATGCTGTGCATCCCTACCGAGAAAGGAAGTCCTAACCAACGTGATGCAAGTGTACGGCTGCCATCCCATGAGCACTCAAGCAGGATAGGAAGGTGGAAAGGTACCCAGGCTAAGACGATGCCTAACTGCATCAAGACTATCATCTGTCTGTATGTCTGAATTCTGAGACCACTTATGAACCTCTTGCGATCCCACCATCATGATCCAACTGACCATTGTCCGCCGAAGTTTACACCTGAACCTCGGCGTCCGAAAGGGGGGGTATGTAGTGTCTGGCATGGCCCAATATTTGGATTGTGTATGGATCATAAAATACCCCTTTTTACTTAAGACATACAAACCTAGGCTCCAGAAAATCTGGAGGCAAACTTCTCCTCCAGATTGCTATCAGCAACCCCTGATACCAGGACAGTTTATGACACCCTGCACAAGCTTCAAAAGAATTCCATGGGCACCACATGGAGTTTCAGTAACCCCAGGTGGCCCATGAAAGAACACTTCTAAAGAAGAGCACTTCTAAAGAAGAACTCTTTCTAACTTACAACTAAACAGTCCTAAACTGTATATAGGTGTATACATCCCCATGGTATGCTGGCTACGAAACTATGTATCTTTACTGTAACTCTGTAGATAGGTATGCAAGTTTGGCTTCGCCTTCTTGCTCTTGGTCTCTTCCACTCTTCAATCAAGGCTCTGGCTCAATCCCTTTGAGACATCACTTTAGCTTACTTCATTGATCTTCGGAACTCAACAAACTTCATTATGTTTGAACCACATTTGAACCACCCTTTTTGTATAATGCTCACAAATAAGGTCACTTAAACAGGTCACTTAAAATCTTTCTACATGCTCTAAAGTCTTTTTTTTCCCCTTTTTTCATTTTGAGTGAACTTGTTCATACATAATTATGTCTGTAATTATTGTTACCTCAATATTAATCCCCTTTACACACATTTTCACTACAGACGGGTGTGTTCAAGTAAGCCAGGTATGTGCAGAAGATGCGTAATTAGGCTGTATTTAATATTGTAACATCACGCCAGCAGAGGGAGCGCTCACCGGAATACTGACTGCTCATGCTCCCTCTGCTGAACTTACTTCCTGTTTGGAATCTATATAAACCTTGCTGCCACATGGCCACGTTGCGAAGTATTGCCAGCTTTACACCTGACTACTGAGCATTCTCTTTTACTGCCTGCTTTCTTGTGTTTTACCTATTATTTGGTTCTCGTTTTGTGATTTTTGCCTTGCCCATTTGTTTGACACCTGGATTGGACTGTTTGTTTAGATATTGATTCTCTGCCTGGATTTACGACCTCTGATTTACGTCTCTCCCTTTTGTTGTGTTGCATGGTTGGACTGTCTATGTTTATTACGACCCTTTGCCTGTACTTTCGACTTTGATTATGGATAACCCCAATAAACATCCGCAACTGGATCCTGCTTCAGCTTCTGCCTCAGCCCCCTTACAAATATATAATGATGACTCATGAGTTGTGTATTTGTGCTAAATCTGTGCAGATTTGACTTTCCCAGCTAAAGGAATGAACATTCTGAAAAGTAACCTGGTGTAACAGTTTATGCAAATTAGAACAGTTCAGTGCAACAGAAACACTTGGTGTAGTGAAGCCTTTTACGAATAATTAACTCTGATGTTTTAAACCACGGTTAATAGTAAATTTGGTTAATAGCTGCATCCATAGCATAAAGTTATATTGGCTTGAATGACATTTTTGAGCAGCTATTCCTTCCTACTGTTCCTACTGTAGATGGTTTTGCCTTAAAAGAAAAATCAAAGGCAGATGATGTACTTGAAGTGTACAGGACCACCAATACATTGTCAAATGAGATGAGAGGAGCTCTTGTTAACATATTGGTGGGGCACATGACAGATAGACATGGGCAAGCCACATTTTTATCTTTAAGATTATTTATTGTCATGTTTCATTCTTTTATTTATATTTGTTTATAAATTACGTCAAACAAAACTAATTTATAAAATGTGTTTGTGATTTGCTTGTACTGTCATCTATGTACTGTCCTGTTCTATGCATGTACATTCATTTGATAGGAGGATTCCGAACCGAAAGCAAAGAGAGCAGTATGTCCTTGGAATTGTGCCTTTGTTTCCATCGTTGAAAGACCCATTTTCAAAGAAGGGATATGTAAGACTTTTATTTTTGCATAATATATATTTATTTAATTAAATGTTTCCCCTTGAAGGAATTGTTAACCCAAAAATGAAAATTGTCATTTACTCATTCTCATGCCTAGTGGCGCATCGGGAAATTTAAGGCTGATGCTGTTAACCAATAATTTAACACTTGATACCGATACTGATCACCAATATTTATTTTTAAAGGGTTATGAAACCCCCCTCTGTCAGCTCAAGTCTGTCTTCAAGCCATTAGCCAATATGCTACATCAAAATGTACCACACTCTAAAATGGGGGTATTCAGTCCTGCTCCTGGAGGGCAAATGTTCTGCAGATTTCATTTCCAACCCTAATCAAACACACCTGTACCAGCTATTTAAGGTATTCAGGTTCACTTAAAAATCACAGACAGATGTGTTTGAAAAGGGACATTGACCCTCCAGGAGTGGAATTGCATACACCTGCTCTAAAATTTTAGGCAATTTACATTTAAAATACCAAAACTGTACAGCAGTGATGCACTTGAAATTTATGGGAAACACTGACTGTCATTGCACCTGCTGAAGATTTTGACGTGAATGAGAATTATCCTGTTGTCAATTTTACATGAGCACTTCTATGATGCTGCAAGTGGGAGTGGATATCTTGCTTGGCGTCTAAAAACTGTTCATAGAAGCTCATTTCATTGCACTGAAAAAGAATGAGCCTAACTCGTACTAAGGAGGTCCAGATGTCAGGAGAGCCATTAGCTCAGAACAACAACTTAATGGAGATGCTGTTACGGAGGCTATTTCACTTCTTGTCCATACAGGAGTTGAAGCAACCGTTTTTGAAAAATGATACAGACATTTTACCATTGTCAAGAACTTGTTCACAGTGCAGATACAGCAACAGATATTCTTAAAAGCTTTCCAAGGTTTTTAGACACTAAAGGATTGGCAAGTAAAATTTAAAATGAGTAAATGTTGCTTGCCATGCAAAAGTGTCCAATTCTGATAAATGTTGTTAAAGGTGAATCAAGATTTTGTTCTTCCCTTCGATTTGGACACATCCTCCAAGCTCTTGGAAAGGTGGGATGGAACCTTTAAACCAAAAGTTATTCAAGAAGCAAGAAACTTGACACTGACCATTTTAGCTTACTTGAATCAGTAGCATCTCTTGGGGTTTTCTCAGCTGACTTAAGGAGACGCTGAACAACAAGTGTCAAAGTTAATATTTTAAAATTATTTCACATCAGCAGTTTTCCTCGTACTCTGGTTTTAGGAAACATTTAGACAATATTAATGTTCCTACTTCAGTTTTTGGAAAGTTCTCATACTGATTGTTCTACTCCTTCGGATCTAGTACAGTCTGGACCATCACACTAAGAATATCTTTCAGATGCTGTTAGTTTTGAAAGGGGGCCAGCTCCATCTACAGAGCATGTAAAGGACGTGTGCCTCAGTTGTTGCAAAATTACAGGGAAAATTGATGCTTCTAATGCCATAGTTTCATCAATTATATATGATCTAGAAGAGTTTACCAGAGTTACACTCAATAATGAACCAGAATGTTGTCACAACAGACTCCCCTGCTTCTTTTACACAGAGTTGTAAAAATCTGTTCACCAGTTTTAATTATGATGCTAAAAGAGTTAAGTTTTTCAGTAAAAGATGGGGGATTGTTGAACTGTTGGAAATAATTCTTGGTGTTAGATATGACAGTAGATGAAACAAAAGAACCTGCACTTATGACCAGGTTCCAGTTAAAGAAACATTTGTGTACATCCCCATTTTGGATACCTTGAAATTGGTTTCGTAATTCAGATATCTGTAGACATTTTGAATCAGAATTTGTCACCAGTGATGTATGAAAAGATTTTAGTGATGGAAATTACTGTAAAGACCACCCATTGTTTTTAAAACACAATTCTTTACAAATCCAAGTTTATTATGACGATTTTGAGACAAGCAATCCACTAGGATCAAAACAAGTAATTCACTAGATTGGGTGTCTATTTTATCTTGAGAAATCTTCCATCAAAGTTCAACTCTGCTGTACTAAAAATACACTCTCTTTCATTCTCAAGATGTTAAAAGTATGGATTAGATGCCATTTTAACACCTTTGATAAATGATGTTAAAATACTTGAAAGTGAGGGGATTTATTTGCCCATTTCTTCTGAAAAAGTTCATGGTTCAATTTGTCAGATTCCTGGAGAAAATTTGGAAATGAATGCTCTTCTTGGTTTTACAGTATTTTAACACTAATTACTATTGTCACTTGTGTTTAACTGAGAAGTCTGATGCCCAGAATGTATATAGTGAGGATGACCCAAGGGTTGTGATGCGTGATAAAGCCAGCTTTGAGATTCACTGCAGGGATGTTCAGTCTGATCCACAGTTAAACTCAATATATGGGGTTAAAAGAGACTCCTCATTGAACACTTTACAGTATTTTCATGCATGTTACAATTACTTTTGATATAATACACGATATCTTGAAAGGCATTGCCTGATATCTGACTAAAACTTTCATCTCAAAAAATGATCTCCTTTTGAGGATGCATTCTTTTGACTTTGGGTACATGGAGCGCAGAAACTGCCCAGCAAATGTCAACTTGGTAGAAATTCTATTGGCTTGAATTCTGTTCAGACACTGTGTTTGGTGAGAAACACACTATTACTTTTTGGTGACCTTGTGCCTCCAAGAAACCCAAACTGGAACTTGCTGCTTCTCTTCTGCAAATTATTAACATCATCTTTTCCCCTGTTGTTACTTATGGCATGACTGTTTTCTGAAACATTTGATCAGTGAGCATCATCAACTTTTCAAGTTGTTGTACCCTCACAAAAAGTTGCAACCAAAGCATCATTTCATGGTGCATTATCCTTCATGCATAAGAAAAATAGGTCCATTTTAACCCAAGCACAAAGTGTTTAAAAAAATGCTGAAAAGAACATCAAAGTCTCTTGCTAGGAAACATCAAATGACAATGGTGAAGATTTAGCCAATGCTTTACAAGTCACACTGCAGACGGACGTGTTCTCTACCAGTTGGATAAAACTTGATGGTACGGAATTTAGAACCGATCTAATTATATGCACTGGGATAAAAAATGAACTGCCAGTTTTCAGTAAAACTTCAAAGATTCTTTGTCAGGTTTCACGGGCTAACAAACCCAGACGCAGACAGCGTTAAACAGAAAAATTCTCCTTTATTAATAAAAGAACAAAACAACAACCCACAAGGGGGTAGAACAGCGCAGCAATAAAACTAAAACCAAAGCGCTCCAAAAAAAACGGAGCTCAAAACGAAACTAAAAACCGGAAAAACAGACGGGGCAAGACTCGGGACAAACAATACGACGAGACAAGAACGTGACAAGACTACGAGATGCGGAAAACAAGACAAGACTCGAGGAACGAGAGCACAGGATACGAAAACGAACCGACAAGAGACAGCGAACAATAGGGTTTTAAATAGGCAACGGACAACAAGGAACAGGTGCGCGAAATCAGCGCGAACAAGGGGGCGGGGACAAGACGCGTGACCGGAGAGCACATGGCGAATGTAAACAAAACAGAGGCCATGTGCTTCCACACAAGACGAAGACCCAGAGCGCGCGTTCAGATCCCGACTCCAAGAAACAAGAACCAAGACAAGAAGGAGTCAGGATCAAAACAACACGCTCTGACACAACACACAGGGCATGTCAGGATCCTGGCGATATAATCTAGAAAGATTCAGGACAGGAACCAGGACCCTGACATTCTTGTGTTGGGAGAAAATGTTTATTTTATGGTTGAAACACTTGTTACAGAGTTGTTTAGTGAGCATTATAATGCTATTTTAGTGGTTGATGGTAATGAATATATAAAATACACCAGTTAAGTGACTTAAAAAAAATAAAAATTTAAAATAAAAAAAATAAAAATACATTATTTTGTATAGGCTCATTTTCATCTCTGCACCTATAAGAATCAAAACCTTAAAATAGTTCATGGTGTATGACTATGTATACTGTGTATGTAAGGTATGTGAATTATTGATACATATTAAGTTTCTTATAAAACTTTGTATTACACTTTAGCTCCTAAGCAGATAAGAAATTTTATTATCATTTTTAGGAGTTAAATTCAATTAAAGTTATTTAGACCTATGGTAGTGTTACTTTACTCCCTGAAGAGTTAGATTAACAAGGAGGAATTGTCAAATTAACTCCATGTGAATTAAATGTTCGACTCTAATCACGAAACAGCCATCCTGATGAACATGATGATCTGTTGGCAAAACTATGCGATCTTGGCTTGTTGTGGAGACCAGGCCTCCAGTCCTTGCATCGTCTGATGCAAAATCTCAACTCTGTGCTCCCTAAATTCTATCAACGTGGGCTTTGCGAAGAGAGGAGCAAACATACTGTTTGTTTACACAAACATCCCAGGCGCATATCATGTAGAACAAAAGAGATGAATGTTGACTTCCATTCTCCACTGTACATCGACGGGTCCTCTGTGGAGCTCGTCAAGAACACCAAATTCCTTGGTGTTTACCTGGAGGAAAACCTCACCTGGTCCCTCAACATCAGCTCCATCACGAATAAAGCCCAGCAGCACCTCTCTTTCCTATGAAGGCTGAGGAAAGCATACCTTCCATCCCCCAATCTACAGAGGGGCCATTGAGAGAACCCTGAGCAGCTGCATCACTGTCTGGTCTGGAAATTGCTCCATCTCAGACCACAAAACCCTACAGCGGATAGTGAGGACAGCTGGAAAAATCATTAGTCTCTCTTCCCATCTACAACACATGCTGTATTTGCAAAGCTAATAGCATTGTGGATGACCCCACACACCCCTCACACAAACTTTTTACTCTTCTGCCATCTGGAAAAAGGTACCAGAGTATCCGGGCCCTCACAACCAAACTGTGTAACAGTTTCTTCCCCCAAGCCATAAGACTCTTGAACTCACATGATCTGGTCTGACACATGCAATGCACAACAATCACACACTAAACTTTTGCACATTCTGTATTTTGCACACCTCTGTACCATATTGTGCTTTGCATATCTCACAGCTGCTAATGCCGCTGCTAATCCAGTCAATGTTTACAACCATGTACCCTCTTTGCAAACATGAACCTTAGTCGGCACTGCTCTCTATGTTAAATTGTATTGTAGCAGGGTGTTTTGTCTATGTACTCGTTGACTTGTACAGGTTGTCTTTGCATTTGTCTTTTGTACTGTTGTACTGTCTGCACTTTGTGGCATTTTGTGATGTTTTGCATTGTGATTGTACCCTAGTATCTTGTGGTCTATGTAGTCTGTTGTATGTGACACCATTGTCCTGGAGGAACATTGTCTTATTCCACTATGTACTGCACCTGCTATATATGGTTGAATGACAATAATAATCGTCTGTACTTTCTGAACCTTCAAAAGTTGAATTTATGAGTTTTGTTGGGTCTCAAAGATGTCTCTTAATTGCTTTCAGGAGGTAGCATATACAGAGTGAAAAGCAAAAGCCCAAGCACTGAGGCCTACGGCAATTTGTACTGAACTTGTGATCAATATGACACCTTTTCACAACAACAAACTGGAATCAGTCAGACAGATGATTTAAACCATGCCAGTGCAGTTCTATTTATGACAACTTAATTTTTAAGCCTATTCAAGAGAATGTTGTAGTCGATAGTGTCAAAGGCTGTGCAAGCGTCAAGTAGCACCAGACTGACTGTAGTTGCTCTTTGGGCACACTATGATACACCATCTGGTGTAATGCAATGCTCACCAGTTGAGCTACATGAACTACAGATGGAATATGACAATCTGTTAACAAGATAACCAGTTGGGTAGCCACAAATGGCAGATGCAGTTGCCGAGCCCCTCTACTGGGCTCCAGGCAAATAATGTGTCAATGTCCAAGGTTTACCAAAGGGTAATTCACATTGTAAAAAGAGCACTTGTTATCACTTCTAGGGGAAAAAGGTGTTGTAGCAGGCTTGACACCTTGCCAGTTCTTCAGGTGCTTGTCCAGAGGACAGCAGGGTAGAAGAAACCAGATAAATTCTGAAGATATAGCACTTTACAAAAATATTGGGTGTGGCCCAGTTCGAAGCTCTACAGATGTCTACTAAAGGGGTGCCTTTAGGGGTGCACCCAAGGTAAGGCTGTCCCTCTAGTTGAGTGTGTATGTGTTCAGTGTATTTCGAAAGGACACGGCACACCCTGGGATTAGTAAGACAAAAGAATGGCATCCACAATCCAGTGGGATAGCCTCTTTTTGGAGAAATCCTTCCCCTTTCTGCTGACTTCCAAAGCAGACAAAGAGCTGCTCAGATCTTCTGAACTCCTCCGTGTGGTCCAGGTAAATAAGCAAAGCATGTACTGGACACAGCAGGAATAGGGCTGGGTCCTCAGACTGTGGGAGGCACGGCCACCACCATGTCACGCAAAGAACAGTTTATGTTAAGCGAAAGAGGTGTATATTAACAACTGTGCATCACCTTGCCGATGGATTAATTTGCAGATTCAGGCATAAAAATAAGGCAACTGTGTCTCAAAACAGGCCACCTTGAAAGGTGGGAGCATCAACAAAGTATACCTTCTCTGTGTCTCACATCTCAGCATGATTTAGTCACTCCTGTGCCACCATGGGTGACATTGTTCGACCCACCACCCACTGTGACTTTTGTCACCTTCAGTGAGGTCTGCTACCGTCTGGATCTTGCAGTTTCACTGCGCCGAGACCACACTCATCCAGTTCTTTTAGTGCCTTGGCTTGATGTACCTGCAGGATAGCTATGGTATGGAGGGCGGAGGCAGCCTGTCCTGCAGCCCCATAGACCTTTGCTATAAGCAAAGAAGTAAACTACAGGCTTTGGACGGGAGTCTTGGTTGGTTTCTTCAGGAGGTAGCACCAGTGCACTCGACTACGATTCTACGATTTTGTGCACTTCCAGTGAAAAAAAAGGGGGAAGGGTGCAGCTGAGAGTTGTGTCCTGAACCTAAGAATGAATCATCCACATTGCAAAGATGCTGCATCTGACAACTCATCCTCATTGCGAGGGCTTAGCATGGGCATGGCCTAAACACCTGAGGCAGAGATCATGGCCGTCTGAGGGAGAGAGGTACCAACTGTAACCATTAGCACATGCACAGAAAGACATGATGACATCTATAAGAAATTTGTTTTTCAGAGAACATTTGCTCTTTCAGTTGACCAGCATGCTTAGGGGGGCACTTAGGGGGGGCACATATCTGTGCCAGAAAAGAAAGAAAGAAAGACCACTGAAAGGCGATGTAAATACAGTCAAAAATAAAGCAAAGCAACAACACGAATCAGCTCCAAAGAACAAATCTGAATGAGTGTTGCACGACATCTCCCTTTTATATCCGGATATCCAGGGTTGAGATTGGCATGCAAATTCCATTTACCAATAGGAAATTGACTAAATCGACACAATGTAGAGTGAGTGACAGAAAGGGAACTCTTTTCTATACAACATTCCATATAATGTTTTATATGGAATGAAGCTAATAAAGCTAAAGAGTTAGAGTTGGGTTTTGCCTTTTGTCTGGATGACAAGAAGTGAAATATTCAGTATCTGCAAATATACATGAAAAAGACAGAGTTTTGCAGCAGTGCTCTTGCAAATCTGTATTGCTCAAATTAAATCAAAACACACAGGGAATTCACACACTGAACTCTATATGCAATTCTGCAAAAAACTATAATGTGTAATAACTGTTCCTGAACTTTATATAGTGAAAATGTCTAACTAAATAAATGTTTTGATGTAATGACAAAGTGCTTGACTGATTTTCTAGTTTAATGAAATTAAGTTGTAATTATGATTATTATTGTGCCTGTGAATGCAATTTCCATTAACTTTTCCTTTGTATACAATGTTTCTTATCTTATTTTTACACCTGAATCCACAAACTAACCCATCGCAAGGTGAGGCACAGTTGTTGATATACACTTGTTTTGCTCAAGATAATGACCTTTAACACGTCTACTCTTGCCTAGAGAAAGTCTATGATTATACTGACACTTAGTGCCCAAGAGTAGCAAACACACATTAATACAACTGCTGTGGTGGAAAACGCAGCTGTAGAAGTATTACTCTCATTGAGTACCATTTGGTACTCATAAAACTTATGCAGTGATTTGTACATGGGCATTTGTGCATTGTGATTTTGACTGCATCTGTAGGTTGCTTCACCAGAATTTGATTATACATGTACAGTAACAAAGATCTTATCCAATCAGATGATTAAACAACTTCACAAACACCATCACCACTGTTTGCCTCTCTATTGCACCTCATCTCTGTTTGAAGCATAAAATGGCAGGTTACTTTATGTATGTTGAAGTCAAATAAAGCCCAACTGACATTACCCAGGAAATCCAACTCAACAGCTTAAATTTAAAATTAGTATTATAAACTGCCTCTTGTAAATCAGGGTGAGACAGTTTTAAACATTGATCTGTTATGTACTTGCTCAATAACTGATTTTGGTTTATTTTAACCAAATCAAGTTCAACAGAGGTTTAGCTAAAGGTTCACGTTGATGTTCTATTGGAAATTTCACCATTATAATAATTAGTGTCCCTTTAGTTGGTACTTGACACTTGACTTTCATTAAACTAATTATATTTCAGCACTTGCAGTAGTGTTTTATTAAAAACACTTGTGCATTAATTATTGAGATAAGAGAAACAGATTGGCCAAAGTTGTCTGTTTTCTTGATGTCAAACTGTAATCAAATCAAGAATAATACTTTTTAATGATTTGTGGTTGAAATGAAATTAATGAAATGTTGTTCTATTAAGTAAACGTGGCTGTTATGAATACATTTTTTCAAATTAATTTTACGTATATAGTGCTTTTTACAATGTTGGATTATTTCAAAGCAGCTTTAAGAATAATAAAAACACAGAATACATGGTATTATTGCAAACGTTATTGTTCATTATAAGATTTATATTAACAAAACTAATTAGGGATACTAAAATTGTTGTAATTGGTTTGAATATTAAGTTGACTGAACTGATGATAACTACAAATTTGGACTATTTGAATAAATGGACATGCATCAGAAATACCTGTCATTGTTAATGAAAGCTCATACCTCTGTCAGTGGTCTATGAGAGGGTAATGTATTAAGACTGCTTACTTTTATAACAGTATAAAAGCCAACATACTGTTATTCTATTTAAGCTTATTAGGCTATTACTCTCCTGCATACCTCTTACACATAAAAACCAGCCTCCCCAACACACTCGACCCGCTCCAGTTTGCATACCGTCCAAACCGCTCTACGGATGATGCAATTTCCTCCACCCTCCACCTGGCTCTTACCCACTTAGACCAGAAGAACACTTATGTAAGAATGCTGTTCATTGACTTCAGCTCAGCATTCAACACAATAATCCCACAACAGCTCATTAATAAATTACACCTGCTGGGCCTTAACAACTCTCTCTGTAACTGGATTCTGGACTTTTTAACTGAAAGACCCCAGTCAGTCCGTGTCGGCCACAACACCTCGAGCACTACCACACTGAGCACAGGTGCTCCACAAGGCTGTGTGCTCAGCCCGCTGCTCTTCACACTGCTGACCCACGACTGCACTGCCAAGTTCAGCTCCAACCACATCATCAAGTTCGCCGATGACACAACGGTGGTAGGTCTCATCAGCAACAACGATGAAACGCACTACAGAGAGGAAGTGGCACAGCTAGCGGCATGGTGTGGCGCAAACAACCTGACCCTCAATGTGGAGAAGACAAAGGAGGTTGTGATGGACCTCAGGAGAAACTCCACTGACCACCCCCCACTGACCATCGACAGCTCGACTGTGGAGAGAGTCAGCAGCACTAAATTCCTGGGGGTGCACATCACAGAGGATCTCACCTGGACCACCAACACCACGTCACTCTCCAAAAAGGCACAACAGCGCCTACACTTTCTCCGCCGGCTGAAAAGAGCAAGTCTCCCTCCACCAATCCTCACCATGTTCTACAGGGGAACCATTGAGAGTGTGCTGACCAGCTGCATCACTGTCTGGTATGGGAACTGCAGCGCCGCAGACCGCAAGACCCTCCAGCGGACAGTGAACACAGCTGCAAAGATCATCGGTGCCCCTCTCCCTTCCATCCTGGACATTTTCCTTTCACGATGCTCCAACAAAGCCACCAGCATCGTAAAGGACCCCACCCATCCCTCACACAGTCTCTTCCAGCTCCTGCCGTCAGGAAAACGGTACCGGAGCATCAGAGCCCGCACTGCCAGACTGCTCAACAGCTTTTCCCCCAGGCTGTGAGAGCCCTGAACTCAAGCACGGCTCCCCTCTGAAAAACCTCATACCTCTTAAATGTATATATATATCTATTTTTTATTTCTCCCTTGTGCAATTCTGAGTGTGCTACACACAGGTGAGTAGGCCGCACAGACCACCTGTAGAAACACACTCTCCTCTATGTGCACTAGACACTTTTTACAACTGAGGGTACATAATCCCACAAAAAAGACTCATGTATGTTTACAAGCCCATGCACTACAGATCATCTTGTACTGTTCTCCAGCCAGGAACAGTGCTTGACTTATATTTATGTGGAACATTTGTATAGTTTGTATTTAAATAGTTTATGTATAGGCAACTTTATATATATTTATATATAGTATATTTATAATCCAATTCTGTTAGCATTTGTGTTTAGATTTATACTGTTTCACGTCATTGTTGTATGTCTGTATTTATGTAGCACCGTGGTCCTGTGAGGCACGACATTTCGTTCCACTGTATGTCCCCACATATAGCGGAATGACAATAAAGCTCAACTTGACTTGACTTGACTTCTTTTTCTGGACTACGTAACTCATCCCGAATGGGGTACCATGAATGAATGAGGTGTCAAAGCATTATTAGCTTATTGAGGAGACGTGTCCTATGACTTTTTTAAGCGATCAAATGTACAATGTTTTTAGGGTGTATGAAAAAGTGGTCAAAAAAAAATCCCACCTAACATTGGACTGAATTTTGTGTTGTCATAGCTCCACATCAGAATGTTGTGAAGACTTGGGGGTGGGCTCATATTGTTCAGCTTAGTAAGAAGCAACACATGGTGACATTTTAACTTCATAGTCACACCCTAGCAACCAGTTACAGTACCCTAGCAACCACCCCATTTAAAAAGGTGAGAGGCATCAGAACAATGGAGAGACCAGTGTATGGCTTCTTTTGACTCAGACTGCCAAGTAGTCTTTAATTATTATCATAGAAACTGTCTAGCCATGCCCTAGCAACCATTTAGAGCACCATAACAAAAGTGCCATTGACCAATTCATCTTCCACATCAATATTTCTGGTGAGCCTCACTAGTGCACCAATAGAAATCTGTAGTGTATCATTAAGATTGTCTCCCTGAAATTGTGCAGACTGTCTTTTCATTTCACCTGTACGAGGATCTTTTTTGTAATCACGTGCATCAATGGTAAGATTATTTGAAAAGTGGGATGATATGGCTGCAGTCTTGTGATTGTCCACCTCTTTATTAGTTGCATAGATGTGTCATGAGGAAGGGGAGGAAGATTTTGTAACAGCTTCTAACATGCACTTGTCTGCTGAAATTTTGTAGGTGGCACTGTTGACCCAATTTGACACATCTAATTTTGAAACCTTTACTAGATGTACCTTTTCACCACTTCTGACACGTGCAAGGTTTCATAAGTTTCTGAGCATGTTTGGACCCTCAAAAATGCTATTCATTTTGGAGAAGAACAAGTTGTACCCTTGTCCCAGGGGGATGCAGGCCCCTCACACAACTATGGTAAACTGTGGTAAATTGTGTAATGGTGAAAAACTGGAAACATGATGGTGTCAGATCAAAATGGTCGAGCAGTAGTGTAACAATGTTTCATCAGTTTGAGGGTTGTCAATTAACATCAATTAACAATTAACAAAAGCATAAATTAACATCTGAGAGTGTAATAATGAAAGGCATTTACTGTGATGTTTTCAAGAAAGAAGTCATTTTTAAGTTTCAGTATACTACAAAGTTCAGGGACTGAATTATAAATTCAATTATAAAGCTTTATAAATAACATTTTTGCAATAACAATGTTCTTTGTTTTAAAAACAAATATTCACCTTAAAACATCACCTTCAAAATGATTTTGCACAAACATTCATTTGGACCAGACAAGATATGGAATACTGACAATAGCATTGTACAACTTATATTGTCATTATGTCTGCATGTCTTGTATCAACATCCAAATTAGTTTGATATAACCAAGACAAACAATCATAATATCACGATTGGCGAGGGAGAGGACCCAGACAAAGACCAGAGCAGAGAGCACATGGTACAAAGTAAACAAACAATGGCCATTTGCTTCCAAACAAAGACAAGCATCACACATCACAGAGGACAGAGATTCATGCTCTGACACAAAAACAGGGCTGTCAGTATCTTAGAATGAGAATTTTGTGAAAAGCCAGGACCCTGGCACATAATATCATAAAAAAATAACAAAAATACATAAAAACTGCTGACTTCTTGTTGGGAGGAGCAAAGTCAAAAAAACAGTTGTGAAAATAATCATACCAAAATCTGTGACAATTAGATGAACTTTGGAACAAACACAATGATAAACAAAATACTTGTGAGTGTTGACACTCATGCAAATCAATCGCCTGCCATTACATTATTGTTTTAGCTATTAACCAATCCCTTACAATTTAACATTATGTCTGTAGTTCAATACATCAATGTTTCAACAAATTACGATGCATCGTCTAGGAAGAGTATGAAAAGGTTTGTAAAAAACAGCAGAAAAATGTTTAAAAATGGGTAACTTCCTGTTGGGCAGAGCTAAGTCAAATGAATTGATAATATTGGTAAGAAGAATGTGCATACCACATTCTTGTGAAAATTACATGAACTTTTGAGCAACTTTGACCAAAAACAGATTCAGAAATGTTAGGGGGTGCTGTGGAGTTACCTAACTGCACTGAGATTAACGTCTCGGTTAAATATGTAATATTCCCTGATGGAGAGAACCAATTTCTTTGTTTCTTTAAAAAAAACACTGATGTGAATAATGCATAAATAGAAATTGGCAAGTGGGATTTGCATGCCAATCTCCACCCCGATCATCCAGGTATTAAAGGGAAATAGTGTGTACCACTCAATCAGGTTTGTGCTGAGGAGCCGAGATGTACCCCACTGTCAACGGTCAGTTCAGCATAGTGGCAGGAGGGACGGAATGGAGGTTACATACATAACCAAGATGTTCCCTTTCTGTCACTCACTCAAAGTTGTGTCGATGTAGTGACAGAGGTCCTTACACTAAATACCACATCTGGTATTTAGTGTAGGTCTGTTGTAAGAAGGTCTGTTGTAAGTGGTGCTATTGCATTCACTCACAATAGCCACATCCACGTGATCAGCTCTTATGATCAAGTATACAGTTCAAGTTTGATCTAATTTAATCCATGCAGAAGATATAGGACAATTCCTATTTCCCATTCCTACCATACATTTATTGCCTTACCATGGCAAACTTTTTGAAATATCAAAAATTTTTTGCAATTTATCATATTCAATATCTCTCCTTTATTCTGACCAAGTTTAAAGCAACTTGGGTAATGTCAGTCTCCACTGCCATTCAACAATCACATTCTCCTGACTTCTAATCATCACAACTGATCGTCATCACATCATTAGCACCACTATAAGAACAAAAACACTTCCCTCAGTCACACTGTCTGGTCTCCACTTTGGAATTAGATTCATCTCCATGCCTATCTACATACCTTATCTTGGATTACGCTTATCTTATCTTATCTTCATTGTCTCCCTTGTGTTTCCTTGTGTTCCCTTGTGTTCGTGTGTGCTCCAGCGATCTCCCACTTTATTTTTCCATGCCAGCTCCTGGACTCCCATCCTCATCACGCCACTCTCCAGACCTGGTAACAACTGGATTATACAAACATTTTACATTTACATTTAGTCATTTAGCAGATGCTTTTATCCAAGTGACTTACAAAGGATGACAGCATTGAACATTTTGCCTTGCGAGCCAACAAGCCAAGTCTACAAAGCTACATTTACAAGCAGATATTGTATTCTAATATTTTGTATAGCAGATATTGAGACAAGATGAACTAGAGACAAGATTTTTTTTTTTTTTTTTGGAGGATAGAATAGAGAATTAGGGATTAGTCAGGTGTCTGCGAAACAGGTATAGTTTGAGTTGTTTTTTGAAGGTTGTGATGGTCTCAGCAGATTGGGTGTAGGTTGGGAGTTCATTCCACCACAAAGGAACAGAATAGGTGAAAGTTTTACAGATTGATCTGGTGCCACGTTGTGGGGGGACAATCAGACATCACTCATTAACTGACCGTAACTGGGGGGAGGGGACATGTCTGGAGGAGTGAGTTGAGGTAGGAGGGAGAGGTTCCGGTTACTGTCCTACTGTAAGCGTCAGATATTTAAATTTGATGCAGGTGGTGTGACATGGGCTGTTTTTGGTTTATTGAAGACCAGACGTGCCACAGCAGTTTGGATCATTTGCAGGGGCTTGGTAGCACTGGCTGGAAGGCAAGCCATAATGGCATTGCAGTAGTCCAGCCTTGATATTACAAGTGCTTGGACTAGGAGCTGCGTTGCATGCTCAGACAGGAAGGGTCTGATTTTCCTGATGTTGTGAAGCACATACCTGCATGACTGAAAGATTGTTACAATGTGTGAAGTGAATTTCAGATGTTCATCAAACACCACTCCAAGGTTTCTAATGGACCGAGTGGGTGTGGATGATCCAAGATTAGCTGTGAAGTTGTATTCTAATGATGGGTTGGCCGGTATTATCAGAAGTTCTGTCTTGCTGAAGTTTAGCTGGAGGTGCCATTTTTCATCCAGGCTGAGATGTCTAAAAGGCAGGTGGGGATCCGGGAAGCAGTGGTGGGGCTGAAATGAAGATTAAAGCTGTGTATCATCTCCGTAGCAGTGGTGTGAGAAGCCATGTGTTTTAATGACTGCACCTAGAGAAGCTGTATATATTGATAAGAGGAGAGGAGCAAGAACTGATCCCTGTGGGACTGACCATGTGGTCAGCTGATGTGACATTGACTCCCCACCTCTCCATGATACCTTGAAAGATCTGTCTGTGAGGTAAGCTGAACCAGTTGAGTGCAGGTCCAGAGATGCCCAGGTTGGAGAGTGAGGATAACAGAATCTGGTGGTTCACTGTGTCGAAGGTAGCAGAGAGGTCAATAAGAATTAGGACAGTAGACATGGAATTGGCTCTAGCCTGCCATAGGCCTTCAACCACCCAAAGGAGGGCAGTCTCCATGGAATGTCCTTTTTTTGAAACCAAAAAAGTCTGACTGTTGACAGTCAAGACTTGATAGACTGTTGGATAAGTTTGGAGAAGTCGGTTTCAGAGAGAGGAGAGAAATATGAGAGTGTTGGATGGCATGGAGGTAAAGTGGGGTTGGGGTGTGTGATGCAGAGAATTGGTTGTTGGTTGTTGATGGTAACTACTTTGTCTGTGAAAAATTTGGCAAAGTCATTGACAGTCAGAGATGTAGTGGGGGAAGGTGGGGGGGCCTAAGGAGAGATGAGAAAGTTGAGAATAGTTGATGGCTGTTAGAGGTGTTGCTGATCTTATTTTGAAAGTAGGCATCTTTGGCAGTGGAGACGCTTTTAGAAAAGGAAGAGAGGAGAGATTGACACTTGTTGAGATCTGATCTTGTAAGGCTCTGAGCTAGATCTGGTGACCTCAGAGAGCCAGGGACTTGAGGGTTTTGTGCATGTTGGCCTGGATGTTAGAGGACAGATATTGTCAAGACAGGATGTTAAAGTTGTGTAGAGAGTATTAGTTACTGCCTCAGCACTAAGTGATGGGAACTGGGTTATTGGGGGCAGGGAAGTGGAAACCATTGATAAAAAGCGAGTGGGTGAGAGTGAGCAGAGGTTACGACGAAACAGGAATGGGAATGGGTGGTGAGCATGGAGGGAGGGTAACAGTGAATTGTATAATGAAATGATCAGACACATGTAGATACAGGTAACAAGTAACAAGAGAGTAACAAGGACATTATTTGCAGTGCAGTTATGAAATGGTACTAACATCCATGGGTTAAGTCTGAATTCCATTACAGCAGACCAGACCAACTATAAATCCAACAGGAGTCGATCTGTTTCAGGAGCTGGTTGATTCACTACGCCATGTTATCAGTTCTCCAGCCACCCCCTCTCCAACACCATCACCGGCTTCTCCCCCTGTCACTTCCTCACCTGGTCTGATCCATGCTGCTAGTCCCATGGTCAATCCAGTGCCCTATTCTGGCTTGGGTGAAGAACGCAGTGGTTTTCTCCTCCAATGCTTGCTTGCCCTAGGGATGCAACCACATCGTTTTCCCACCGAGAGGACTAAAATCTGCTTCATTCTATCTCTGTTAACAGGTCGAGCACTCCAATAGGCTGAGTCACTATGGTAGCAGAATCGACCGGTTACTCAATCTCTCAACTCCTTCATCACTTGCTTCCATGAGATGTTTGGTCATCCCGTTGGAGACTGGGTGAGAAACTTCTGTTAGTGAGCTCCATACAAGACTATGCCCTCCATTTCAGGCCTCTTGCTGCCCTAATAACCACATATCATCAAGGACTGGAACACTCATCTTATAATGATACCATGGGGCTGGAGTGTTTCATACTGTCCATCCGTGTGGCAAACCATATTCAAAGCTGTATGGAGGTTAATAAGTGCCAAAACCTACACTTTACATCCTGGCAGCCAGAGAATCTCAGCCCTCCAGAACCACTGTCTGAGCCTGTGCAACTGGATAACACTCGACTGTCCTCAGCCAAACGTCACCGTTGGCTGAACCAGGGTCTTTGCCTCTACTGTGGACAACAGGGAAACAGGGAAATGTAATCCAATCCAATGTCTCATTTGTCCTCCACGACCTTTGGTGAGTGTAGTTTCTTCCTCTCCTGCCAAGAGATCTGTCACCATTCCAAAGGAATATACCCCCCTGCTGCTTCCAGTTTTTTCTTTATGGCTAAGAAGGACAGGGGCTTGTGGCTTTGTATTGATTACCGGGCACTTACCAAAATCACTGTTCAATATAGATATCCACCTCCCCTTGTCCCAGCCACATTTGAACAGCTTCGCGGAGCCACCATTTTTACAAAGCTGGACCTCAGAAGCACATATAACCTCATTTAACATATAACATCGCCACCACGGTTCTGAGGTCCTTCAACAGCTCCTTGAACATCTATACCTGAAGGCTGAAAAGTGTACATTCCACCAATCCTCTATCCAGTTCCTGGGCTATCAGATTAGCACTCAAGGAACTAAAATGGATGATGGGAAAGTGGAAACTATTAGTTCCTTGCCAACTCCCACATCTCATAAAGAACTCCAATGATTTCTAGGCTTCTCAAATTTCTACCGCCGTTTTATCTTTACCTATAGTACTATTACCACTCTGCTCACTTCTCTCTTTAAAGGTAAGCCCAAGTCTCTGTCCTGAAGCAACAAAGTCACCAATGCCCTGAATACCCTCCAAAAAACTTTTACATTAGCTCCCCTGTTAGTTTACCCTGATCCACAAAAACCCTTCATAGTAGAGGTCGATGTATCCACATCCAGGGTTGGATAAGTACTTTCCCAGCAGCAGGGTAATCCTCCTCGACTCCATCCATGCGCTTTCTTTTCGAAGAAGTTATCACCGGTGGAGCAAAATTATGACTTTGGCAACAGAGAACTTCTTGCTATCAAACTCGCTCTGGAGGAATGGAGACCCACCACACATTTGTGGTTTACACGGATCATCGCAACACTGAATATCTCCGTGAGGCAAAAAGACTCAACCCCAGACAAGCCAGGTGGGTCCTCTTCTTCACCCGATTTAATTTTATCATCCCTTATCGTCCAGGGTCCAAGAACATCAAAGCGGATGCCCTTTCCAGACTCCATGCTCCAAAAGAACTTTGAGACAACACTGAACCCATCATTCCTCCAAGTCTAATTGTCGGCCCAATCCAACCCCTCTCATTCACATGATGCACACCTCCCTGGGCACTGGGCATCCTGGGACCAATAGAACCCTCTCACTGCTGAAAGACCACTTCTGGTGGCCCAGAATGGCTAACAATATCAGAAGGTACATGAGAGAATGCCGGGAGTGTACGATCTCCAGAACACCATGTCAGTTACCTACAGGCAAACTTTTACCTCTTCCCACTTCTTTGCATCCCTGATCACACCTAGGAGTAGAATTCATAACAGATTTATCAGCCTCAGATGGAAATACCTGCATCCTGGTTGCTGCAGACCGTTTTTTAAGGCCTGCCATCTGGTACCACTGAAAGGACTTCCTACTGCAATGGAAACAGCCGAGGTACTATTTAATCATGTATTTAGAAACTTTGGCATCTCAGAAGACATTATATCAGATAGAGTTCAACAATTCATCTCACGAGTTTGGAGATCATTCTTCTCTCTCCTAGGTGTGACCATCAGCTTATCACCTGGATACCATCCACAAAGTTATGGTCAAACTGAGAGAAAAGAAAACCTGTCACAGAAAACCAGGTTCCACCCCCATTTCAGCATCGCGGTGTGATCAGCCCAGTCTGTGTTGTTGTTATTCTGTTGGGACACGTGGCATTGTTTGGTGACACGCCACGTGCTCCAGCGTCCGCGTCTCCCCCCACCCTCCTTGTTTCCTCGTTTTCTCGTTCCCTTGTTTTCCTGTTCCCTCATTATTCCCCACACCTGTTGCCCGTTGATTTCTTCCCCTTTATATTTCCCTCTCGTTTTGCGTCCTTTGTCAGACTGTTCTGCTACCTGACCTCTTGTCATCTCTAGTTCTGTATAATATATATATATATTAACGCTCACCTGTCTCATACTCATCTCTGTTGTCAATAAACACTCCTGCTGGATTATACTAACATCCGTGTGTTGAGTCTGAGTTCTGTTACAGATCAATTTTGGAGTGCATGTTTTTAAACGCTTTTGTAATTAACACACTTTCCTCTGCCAGATGGTGGTATGTGTACATATATGCGTTCATGTATGTATGTATGTTAATGTATTTAATTGCAGTTGATATTCACCTAAGGCTGTGTGGCTGTAAGTCAATTGGAGTTTGTGGTGTTTCTGCTGGGCTTTTTTCTTTTGTATTGTTCTTTTTCATCTTTCCTCCAGAATCACTGCTTAGCTGTGTAGGACCTATAAACTACAGTTTCTTAAAAGAGAAAATATATGTAATTGATTCTATGCATTAACTGGTCAAAAAGCAAACATCTTTAATTGTATTAAACTCTGTTAAACAGTAGCCTATATACCCCTTTAAACTAAAGTTTTGGTTCTATTAGTACATTCTACAGTTCAGTTCAGAAAATATCTTGTGTCTTTTGCAAACAAAGCAAAGATGAAAGCTGAGATGGCCTGTGGAGTAGTTTGAGAAAAGCTAAGTAGTGCCCTGAGGTGTTTGTGTGATTTTAGAGAATGTTTCTAAGAATCCTGTTCTCTTTGAAATACCAAAAGGCTGTTTGTGCTTTCGGTAAGTATAAGTGGAATGAGTCTGTCATGTTAAATTCACAGTGTTTGGGGGCAGTGGGTGTGTTGGAGGGTGCAGAGGTCACACACCAGGGCACAGCTGTTCAAAAGTAATCAGATTCCAGCTATGGGATTGGATCAAATCTTGAAAATGGGTCGTTTTAAAAGAAAAAAGGATTCTGAATTCAGATTAGATCACAAAATCTAATCTAGGTTTTGATCTGGACCAAATCATCAGTTTGTGTTTTCAAAAAAAGCGTTTTAGTAACAAAACAATATTATTCTGACCTCAGCAGAAGGGTTAGGGTTAGGGTAAGGGTGGATTTCAGAAGCAAAAATGTAATAGGAATGGTGTATTTGAGTAATCGTCTATCAGATACACAAATGTAAAGAGCTGGTCAAACGTTTGAAAACACTAACTCATTATATATATATATATATATATATATATATTCTGAGGATCCTAACAGTCCTATACTGCTATTTGCTGTTATTTGTGTTTTCTTCATTATTTGGTCCAAATCTCCAAAACATGTTTTAAATAAAATTATAATTTTCTAATAATAAATTAATTTGTTGGCACAACTATATTTTTGCCTACAATAATAATTTTTAACATTTAAGAAACAGCTTCAGATGAAAAGATTTTTAAGATGATAAGAAACATTTTGGTCCAAGTGTTTCCAAGCTTTTGACCAGTAGTGCATATTTTTTTTGTTTGTTTAATTTTGCTTTTGATTAGTTTAACCATTAGAAAGTATTTAAAGTATACATCAGGCTATTAATTAAACATTTAAGTTAATTAAAAAAGAACCCTAACCCTAAATTACAAAAGAAAAAAGGCCATATATAACCTCCTAAACAACTGTCAATAGTAAACAAAAATGTTATTTATTACTGTATATTATTTAAAACCACAGTCATCAGAGATCAACCTGTCAAAAGTAACTTTTAACAATTGTACCCCATTGCATTGTGTGTTTGGAGAAAGATGATGAATGTAAGTTCAATTCAAGTTTATTTCTATAGTGCTATTTACAATTTTGCAAAGCAGCTGTACAGAAACACATTGAAAAACAAACAGACAATGAATTCAATTCAGTCTTATTTATATAGCACTTTTCACAATGTTGCATTGTTGCAAAGCAGCTATACATACACAACAATAATAATAGATAGCACAGAAAAGGAAAATTGAGACATATAATAGATGGTAATATTACTGAAAATCATAAAATTGGTTTATCTGTATGTTATTACTAGTTATCAATACTAAAAGTATATTGTTTATGAATAATGTGATAAACATGATAAATGACATATAATATTAAACCAAGCGAACCTTTTCCAGTTTACGCAATAATAGAAAACAGAATTTACAAAAATCTGTCAGTCAGTCTTTCAGTAAACAAGCCAACAGGGTGACAGTGGCAAAGAACCAAAACTCCAGTGATATATAAATGGAAAACTTTAGGAGAAACCAGATTCAACCAGAAGGGCCAGTTTTCTTCTGGCAATTTAAAGCTTCAGTCTGTAACTTTTTTGATTAAAGGAAAGCTTGTAGTAATGATTTGCAAATGTACATAGATTTAAAAGTGTTGTTCCAATTTCGTGAAAAATGTAGAACAACTTAGGGTTAACAGAGTTAACATCTCTGTTAACTTACTTAACAGAGATGACGATAGGGGCATAATGTTACTGATTGCAGCTCAACATCAAACTCCCATTACAGGACAGAGAGTATATGTTGTTTGTAGAGTCTATACAGTCTAATTGCGGTGGAAGTTTACATAGAAAACAGGCAATAACGCAGATAAGCAAATAAATAGACTAGTGAGTCTAGTAAACAAGGATATACATATTAAGATGGAATGTATATGTAATGAATATGCATATAGTAAGATATCAATTGTAGTAGGAAAAAGAAAATATATGTATACATAAAAATCAGTTGTCAGGATTTTTGTTGTCTAAGTCACTGAGCTGCATTCTGCATTTCAGTCATATCTTTGCACAGATCATGTTTCAAACTGTATACAGGGTTTTGCAATTCATGCCTTCAGGCTCTCCACACCTAAACATTTCAGGTGGGTGTCTCGCTGATCTGGGAAACTCAGGGCGGGGGTATGGGGGTTGTTGGGTGGGTAAAGGACATTACAATTGTATTGTTTAAATTGTATTTAATAATTTTAATCTAAAGAAATAAAAAGAATAATGTTCTAGTCAAAATAAACTTTCTATACTAAATACAACAAAATGTACACTTTTGCCATTATTTAAGTGTTTGGAGTTAGAGTTTTCTCTCTACATTTTGCATACAGTGCAGGCAGCGCAACTTTTGGAAAATCTCTGTGTAAGGATTTCTTACTCAGACATTTCTGTCAAAAGTGCTGATAATTTTCTTAAACAGTTACTGGATAAGGTAGTTATTGAACATATATTCCCAAATAACAATGACTGTTTTCAAAACATTGGCAAACATTTTCTAAAAGTTCACATTCTTGCAGTACTGTTAGTAGGACGTTTTATATCAAAAATGTTATTCTATAAGTCTGTCTATCTTTGATTTTCCTGTAGATCCTGTAGTCAGCAGGATACTGACCTTTTCCAGACCAGATAGTGGGAAGATGGAATGGAACAACCCCTGAGACAGACCAACTCAGCTCCAGTTCGACATGCTCATCCTCATGCCAGTTTAACAAGATTACAGCCATAACCTGAATTATCCAAAATAAGTTGGAATGTGATGGACTTCTTCATTAAACTCCCCATTATCTATTTAATAACCCCCATCTCAGTTAGATTCTACATTTTTGACCCCCACCAGTGTGATGTCATAGCTGCAATTAGTAACATGCTTATGTAACCATATCTGGTAACACTACTCAGTGCATGACATTTGTCACAAAATCAGACCAGACCGTTTTTAAATAAGTATATGTAAAAATGTAAAAGCTCTCTGTTTGTAACAAAAAAAGTTACAGATACCTATAACTTACAGCTTTAACGTGCCAGAGGAGACTGGTTTTCCCGGTTGAGCCTGGATTCTCCCAAGTTTTTTTCTCCATCTTGTAACATCACACCAGCAGAGGGAGCCCTCACCGGAATACTGACTGCTCATGCTCCCTCTGCTGAACTCTGAACTTACTTCCTGATTGGCATCTATATAAACCTTGCTGCCACATGGCCACGTTGCGAAGTATTGCCAGCTTTACACCTGACTACTGAGCATTCTCTTTTACTGCCTGCTTTCCTGTGTTTTACCTATTGTTTGGTTCTCGGTTTCTGATTTTTGCCTTGCCCTTTTGTTTGACACCTGGATTGGACTGTTTGTTTAGATATTGATTCTCTGCCTGGATTTACAACCTCTGATTTACGTCTCTCCCTTTTGTTGTGTTGCATGGTTGGACTGTCTATGTTTATTACGACCCTTTGCCTGTACTTTCGACTTTGATTATGGATAACCCCAATAAACATCCGCAACTGGATCCTGCTTCAGTTTCTGCCTCAGCCCCCTTACACTCATATTAATGAATGACTAGATTCTCTTTGGGCAGAAGATTAATGTAAATACGGACATCGGATACAAGGCGTGGCTAAAGTGTAAACAGGTGGAACACAAAATCGAATATGAACTTAAGATAAGATCTAAACATTAAACTTGCAGTGTAAGCACAGCCATAGTCTCATTACACAGACACAACATCTTGTGTGTGACAAAAAGGGAACTAGACATTTTAATTTCTAGAACAATCAAAATAACATTTTTACCGTTTGTTGATATTTAATGGAAACTGTTACTGTTATCTGGGTTCAGTTTATGAATTTTTGAATTTTGAGGTTTTGAATTATTACTCGCTTTTGAAATTTGGGTAACAAATCAAGAGACAGTGGATTTTTTTAATGTAACTTTAATACACAAACTGCAAAGCAACCTGTTTCACTACTTGTAATTTCTGTACACACCGAATGTTATGCCAAAATTTGTATCCTGAAACATTGTGTTTCTAGTCAAACTGTGTCAAGAATGTTTTTGACCAGATGCATACTTGCATATATTGCATAATGTTCCATATTTCCTACTTTATATCACTGGTGGTATAAGAGCCAACCACCACCCCTCCTCTTTGGTGGATGGCCCCAGCCAGAATCTCTTCCCAGGAGCCTCAAAAATACAAGAGGGCAAAGCACTTCAGTGTGTATCATTCCTGTACACCGGTTATGTTTGTTTCTATCAACTGTGTCAAGAATGTTTTTGACCAGATGCATACTTGCATATATTGCATAATGTTCCATATTTCCTACTTTATATCACTGGTGGTATAAGAGCCAACCACCACCCCTCCTCTTTGGTGGATGGCCCCAGCCAGAATCTCTTCCCAGGAGCCTCAAAAATACAAGAGGGAGCATCAGGTTTATCATTCCTGGACCCGGGCCGGTACAAGAGGGTTGACCTGTAGTTCTGCAGAACACAGAACTACAAAAATAAGCAATATTCACTTCCTCAGTAGAGAGAGAAATGCTCAATATAAATGAGGGTCTCCATCGTAGGTTGATGGGTTATTAGCATGTGGCTCTGGTTCAAGGTCAATGGGAGTGCGAGTGGGAGAAGAGACTGGTTGGTCCGTCACGTCACCCTGCTGCAGTTTGTTGATGAGAGAGCAGTTTAGTCACTCTGGATAATAGCAGTTCAGCCTCCTGCAAGATGGAATTGATTTGAGAGGCATGTTGTCCCAAAAGTGCTCCCTGTTGAGCCAGAGCAGAAGAGATCCAAGCCTGCTGAATCCATTTTTGGTCAGATGATTATGACAGGGTCCTAGATCTGAAATTAAATCTCTGCCTGATTCCTGTTTTAACTGTTTATTCATAATAATAATAATAATAATAATAATCAGCAGGAAAAAAAATTGATGTAGAGCAGCAGAAACATCAGGAGGGAGAAGAGCAGGGCAGGCTAATCGATTGTGTGGTGGGGTTGGAGGGTTGACTGGGAAAACCAGAGCTGGAAGATGGTGGGCACTGAGGGTGGAGGGAACAGCGAAAGATAAAAGCTGGAGTCCGATGGCTGGAGGGAACAGGAAACTGGAGAGGGCAAAGGAAATCTAGATTGAACTGAAAAGAAAACAAAAAGGGAAAAACAGGAATCAAAATCAAGCCAGGAATCTGGAACTAAAACATACTAAACAAAACAAGACTAGAATGGTCAGGAATCAAGGCAAAACCAAGACTAACCAAAAATGAAGACAGCAGCAGACATGAAGGAAGCTAATGAGGGAGGGTAGGTGAGGGAGATTAACCAAACAAGGTAACGAGGAGGTGGAGTAACAAGGAAACAAGAGGGTTAATGTAACAATGACAGTGGAGCACATGATGAGTGGTCAAAACAAACCCACATGCACCAACACACAAAAACACAAAGACAATTAACAAGGGCAACAAAACTGGGTTGATCAGACAGGGACATGACAAGTTCATTGTGGCAGACCTGAGTAATCCATGTGAAAGGATTAGCCTACTGGTGCCAAGCTCAGCCCACTGTCTGTTAAATGGCATATGTGACACATTATTATTGTGTCCTCTATTATTATGAAAAAAAAAAGATTTATGGAAATGTATCTCTGGAAATATGTTTAATCAAATAAGTGTCATTTAGTGTTTATTATTTTTTATGTTTTTGAATTAATGCAATTTTTTCATGTTGGGCACTTTTGCCATTCATAGATTTTATCTAAAGTGCTTTAGCATTTGTTTATTATGTACATTTCCGTGAAATCCAATTATTTCTAGCATAATTTTTAGAATGAACCCAGAGCAAAGTAAAAAAAGCTAACCTGCACTAATCACTCATGGGCGTGACATGGGTCTAGATGAATATTTAAGCACTGATGCCTGAAGGCCAGACTCCATAGATGATGAACTCTATGAGGAGTGCCAACACACACACACAACACAGTTACAGGTAAGAGTTCTTCTCCTTAATCACAATCATAATGTTACAATTACCAAATCATTAACCTCAAACATTTAATAATTACATTTTCCTTCATTGTGAAATATTTCAGTACTAATGCTTTGTAGATATAGTGTTTAAAATGTAACTCAATTTAAAAGCATATGAAGAAAGTAAAGTAAATCTTTACTAAAGATTAAGAATTAGGGTGTGTTTAGAATTGATAGGAGCTGTGATAGATAGATAGATAGATAGATAGATAGATAGATAGATTTATTGCATTAAGCTGCAATGTAACTTTTTTAAAAGAAGAATATATATGGTTTATATATTGTATGTTTGGGTACTGTAGATAGTGCAGCATTTGTAGCTTGTTCTTACAGCAGCTGTTTAGAATTTAAACTTGTCATTCACGTTAAAACAAAAGGGGGGGGGTGTCATGCATTGCAGCTTTAAAGGAACAGTAATAATGAAAATTATTATAATTTTCCTTATGCCTTCCCAGATGTATATGTATATGGTTATCAAATATATAGAGCACATATACAATAAATGGCGTTAGAATACATGGTATTATTGCAAACTTCATTGTTCTTATAAGATGTATATTATTATTACTTATTAGTGATACCAGTAAGTGATACTAAGATTCTAATCAGTATCTGAATATGAAGTTGATTAAACTGATGATAACTACAACACATTTGAACCCTTTGAAGAAATGGACATGCATCAGAAATTCTTGTTATTGTAAGGTTCAATGGTTTATGAAAAGGTAATTTATTCACAAAGCATACTAGACTATGCGACATTTAGTAAATTAACATGATGGTTAACCCTAACATGACAGGTATCATATCAAACAAGATATGCCTTTCCAGTTTGGGACATGGGAATTGCCTTAATTAAAAAAAAGATGAAGGTTTATAAAACAAGAGTATAATATGCATCAGAAATTTGCAGTAATACCATGAAATACCTTAACATTACATAATGAAAAGAGAAAGAGAAAAATGCAAAATATTATTGTGCAACAGCAAAAAAAAATATTAAATATAGTTTAAGGTGCTAAAAATCATTGCTTGACATGTCCACTACCTTTAAAAATTTTAAATGTGGATTATTTGAAATGTATATGATATCGTTGTATCTGACTGGGGTGTTATTCTTGATTTAAAAATAATGGCTTGGACATGATGACCCCAGAAACAATGGGAACAAAATATAACAGAGCCCTTATCCTGTTTGTTCTCTTCTGTGGTGAGTTACACACACACACACACACACACACACACACTTATCTATTAAATGGGGTTGTTTCTATACACAGTTAGTTATAAACAATATAACCTAACCCACACCCTAGCAGAAAACTTTCAGCATTTTTTCTCAATTTAAAAACTTTATTTACTATATTTTTATAGCACTTTTACAAATGAGAATGCTCCAAAAGGACATTTTACTCATTTTTGTCAGGTTTTGCTGACTTTTGGGTAAATTTGTCCCCAAGATATGAATAAATAAACCCACCCACACAGAATGTATTTGGCAAATAATGGTGACTGTGCCTTGCAGAACATGTACAGCACAGGCAGTAAAGAGATTTGTCTGGAAAAGACAAAGAACATGTGAATTTATTCAATATGTATCATATGACACCTAGATGTGTCATGTAAAATGATTCATTTATAAGCAGTAAAGCAGGTTAGAAGTGAAATTCCACTTATTTTAGGGGTGGAATAGCGAGTTTAGGGGTGGATTGTGTATGTATCATAAAATATAACCCTTTGTTGTTCCTAATACTTCTAGAAACTAGCAATTCAAAATATACAGTCAGAAGTGCAGTGAACTTTCTAGAATGTTTCTGATAAGTCAGGAAACTCAGCTCTCACCCTCATGAACAGGTGTGCATTTGGAGAAACATTATCAAATCTGTTAAGGAACAGATTTCTTTCAAAATTTTTACAGACCATTGCAGTCATGAGTCAAACATGCCCACCAAACTTTGTTCAGATTGGTGTTTGTTAACCTTGTCTAATAGGTGCTCAAATTTTATTGGCTGATAGCAGCCATGAATTTCCTCATATACCATCATGACACCTTGAAAAAAGATACTCCATGCCAATTTTATAGTCGATTGAGCTAACTTTGAATTAGTTATAGTAACTTTTGTGTTTTCTTACATTATAGAGCCACCAAGTGGCCAACTGGTACATGTTTTTATGTGACCACAAATCAGATTCCTACATATGTGCACCAAGTTTGGTGACCATATGTCATTCCCTTTTCAAGTTAGAGCCACATAACCAAAAAGTTGGCCCACCCACACTGAACGTTTTAGCATTTTAGCAAAGAACGTGAATAAAAATGTCAACTTTTTTGATAATTATAAAGAGAACATTTCAGCACTTATTTGGGTCCAATCGGTCAAACAAAATAGGACTAGTTCACAAAAGTAGGTTTCATGAATAATTTAAAATGGCGGAAACAGAAATGGCAGAAATGAAAACTGAGATATAGGTTTTGTTCGTACTAAGCCAAAGATTTCCAACGGTATAAGGCACTTGTTGATCCAACAAACTGTGAAAGAGTTATGAGTACTAGTGGTTTGTGATTGCTGTGGCGCCCCCATTGGCCAATAGGGGTCATATTTTGTCAACCTCTCCCCAAATTGAGAAGTTTCAAGTTTCAAATCTCTAGGATGTACGGTTTGGTCTGCACGGTTAGTTTTTTGGCAAAATAATAATAATACAACTGCACACAGCGATAATTGGGGTTCAAGTGCCTTAAAGAATTGCATGGGTTTAAAGATATTAGGAATTAATCAGCAGATGTTTAAAAACACGCACTAAATAACTTTTTGCATTAGATATTTCATTAGAAATGTCCCATTTTGAATGTTTGCATTCAAAATGGCTTGGTTTTGAACTACCATAGCACCACCTATTGCCCAATTGCCACAAAATTGTGCATACTTCTTTAGCATCACAAGTTTCATGAGCTCACGTAGTTTCGTGATTGTCTGATGTTTCGTTTAGGAAATATAGACTTATTGGTACATTTGGCCACATCCAATTTTAGAAATGGCCCTATTATAGCTTTCCAAAGGTGAAAGTTAAACTTTTTTAGTTCAGAGAATTGTACTGCACTGGTTTTATTGAGGTTGAGTGGAAAACCTAGGACAAGTTCGCAAAAGTATGTTTTTCAAATAACCTCAAATACGTGAAGACTGGTTTGATTGATAGCAGTGGTTCTAGAGGCAATGTTGTTTAGAATTTGGAGTTCTAACATAGGATCAATATTTTACCTGTTTGTCAAACGTCACATAATATGCAATCATTTACACACCCAATAACAAGATAGCACCCCCTGGTGGCCAATTTCTTTCAAAATTCTTACAGACCATTAGGGTCATGATTCAAACATACCCACCAAGTTTCGTTCAGATCGGCCTTTGTTACCCTTGTCTAATAGGTGCTCAAACTTCATTGACCGAGAGTGGCCATGTTTTGCAAGATAATCCAATGTCCTTATATACCATTATGACAGTCAATTGAGATAACTTTGGATTATAGTCATTTTTGTATATTTTTACCATTATTGTGCAATCACGTGGCCAATCAGTGCAGATCAAATTCCTACAAATGTGTACCAAGTTTGGTGACCAAAATAAACCAAAAAGAAGCCGTCCCCACTTTGAATGTTTAAGATTCTAATCCCGAAACATGAATTAAACTTTTTACTTTTTTGATAATTATTTACAATTAGACTCCAGAGTGTTTTAAGCATTGGTTTGGTTCTTATCTGTCAAAACCTTCGGACCAGGTCACAAAAGTAGATTTTGCAAAAAATTTAAAATGCCGGGAAAATGTTTGGGGTAGGAATTAAAACAGAGAGATATGTTTTGTTCCAACTATCCAAGGATTCCAACTGTATAAGGCACTTATTGATACTCACAAAAATACAGACAAAATACAGAATTACAGCCTTTATCTAAAATGATGTGGTTGTGTCAGTTATCAGGGACAAACGAACCCAGACGCAGACAGCGATTAACTAAAAAAAATCTCTCTATATTAATAAAAGAAAACAACAACCCATGAGGGGAAAAAACAAGAACAATAACAACTACAAAACTTGAACTAAAGAGCTCCCAAAAAAACGGAGCTCAAAACGAAACAAAAAAACAGAAAAACAGACAGGGCAAGACTCGGAAAAAACATGACAAGACAAGAATGTGACAAGACTCACTGTGACCAGGAAACAAGACTACTGGATACAAGACAAGATGTGGGAAACAAGACAAGACTCGAGGAACGAGAACGAACCGACAAGAGACAGAGAACACAAGGGCAATAAATAGCACACGAACAACGAGGAACAGGTGCGAAATCAGCGCAAACGAGACAAGAAAACAAGGGGCCAGGGTCAAGACCTGTGACAGGAGAGCACATGGCAAATGTAAACAAAACAGAGGCCATGTGCTTCAAAACAGGACGAAGACCCAGAGCGCACGTTCAGATCCCAACTCCAAGAAACGAGAACCAAGACTAGTAGGAGTCAGGATCTAAACAACATGCTCTGACACAAAACACAGGGCATGTCAGGATCCTGGCAATATAATCTAGAAAGATTCAGGACAGGAAGCCAGGACCTCAGAGTGTGCTGACTTTTATATAAAAAGTATTTAAATCCAAATACAACAAACATAGCTTAAAGTGTACAATAAATTATAACTAGATAGGTACATTTTCTGAATGACATTGAATGTCATTGAACGTGGCATCTCGATAGCACCCCTCATTGGCCGATTTCTTTTATAATTCACACAGACCATTAGGGTCATGAGTCAAACATGCCCACATATTTTATTTACAACCTCCCCACTTCCTCTACCTTCTTCCCTGATCTTCACACAGAGATGTCAAAATCATCAAAGAATCCATATTCAGCTCATGGTTTTAACATCTGCCACTAAAATTATTCTTCTATTGTAGTTCTGCATAGTAGCGGATTTTGGCCAATGCATAAAGTGAAACAGACATCTACAGCATCATCACAGAGGAAACCCAACTTGCCCTCTAGACCATATAGGACTACATCAAAATCTATTGGGGATAGCATATGTGCCAGCAGGTCAGGCTGATGTATGCCTGTCCAAGAGGGGAATCAGTGTGCACGACAACATCTCGAGCGAGACCCACCCCCGGAGCCTCCAGAGCATCCAATGTGATTTAATTAGGTCTACTGCAAATAAGGCTGTTTCAGTTCTCAACATTTTTACAATGGATGCCTGTCTCACAGGCTGGGGTGTGGCTCTTGATTAATGGCCAGTTTGTGGCATATAGAAGGGCCCTCATCTTTCCTGGCACATAAATCCCTGGAGATGAGGGTGGCTGTTCTAGGCTCTTCTATTCTCATTTCCTTCCACATCTCAAGGATGAACACATTCTAGTTTGCTCAGACAACACCACAGTGGTCTTACTCAAGATGATGTATGTCTTGATACATAAGGAATACATCAGGAAGTGTGTTCATGCCCCTTTTCAGGCTGGTGTAACAGATCCTACTTTGGGCAGAGACCAGGCTACTCTCAGTTAAAGTGAGGTACATTCCAGGGCATGTTAACCTAGTGGCAGACATTCTGTTGAGGCAAGGGCTGAGGCCTGGCAGTGGGGACTTCATCCACAAGTGGTGGAGTCTATTTGGCAGAGGTACAGCAGAGCCTCTGTTCACCTCTGTGGAGTCAACTCACTGTGATTGAGTCAACCTCACTCACCAGACATGCCTAAGGCTTTACCTGTACACAGAACCTGTACACAGAACCTGTACACAGGTTCTAGCATTTGTTCACCAGAATCAAGTTCACCTGTTGTAGGTAGCACCATTCCAACTGATGCAAGTTTGATTCTCAGATTTCATACCTCACCTGGAAGTAGTTTCCTGGGAGCTCCTGGTCCTCTGTCACAAGTACAGGGATCGATCTTTTACCCCCAGTATGCAATTTTGAAACTATGGGTCTTGCCAGTGAGGGGAGCCAGCTCACAGACTCTGAATTATCAACTTAGGTTGTGTTGAGATGATCCTGAATTCCACAGATCCCTTCACTAGAAAACTGTATGCCCTAAAATGGAATCTCTTTGTATCATGTTGTGAGCAACACCATGTTGACCCAGTTCCCTGCCCAATCAGTTCAATGCTGGAGTTCCTTCAAGAGCGTCTCTCAGCAGGGTTCCCTCAAGGTATGTCTGGCCATTATCTCTGTTAGCCATGAACTTATTAATAAAGCCTTTACTGGGAGACATCATTTGGTTTCTCATTTTCTGCTTTGGTGGTCACAACTGAAGTAATGCAGTCACCAAGCAGCATTTGTCACACAGGATTATGGATGCTCTTCCTCTGTCCTATGGGGCCTGTGGCCTAACATCACCTCTAGCCAGGGCGCACTCCACTAAGAGTGTAGCATAGTATAGGAGTTGTTTATGCTATGGCAGGCTGGTACTCTCCACGCACATTCATTAGAGTCTGTGTGGCATAGTGGATATTAACATTCTCCATACTGCCATGATGCAGCGTCAAGTTTCTTCAAAAGGGAACATCTCAGGGAACTGGGTTACATAACCTAAGATAGAGAACAAATGAACATTACATCACATGACCTGGCCTATAAGGTGTGATTTTACGTGTTCAGACCTGGGCACACCTGAAGCACATCCCCATAACGTCAATGCTGTAATTCAGTAACTTGTTTCCTATCTTAGGGAACCAGGTTACATACATAACCTGACATGTTATCATTTACATTACGCTTATATGTCAAAAGTCCAGTGATTAAAAACAAAGAATAGTCAATGGCATCAAGGTCCATCAGCGCTCAGCACAAGACTATATCATTTACACAGCCTCTTTTTGCTTAGTCATTAAACATACTGGAGACAATACTGACAACAAATAATTTGTTTTCTCTATTATTCAGGTTGCTTTGCTTCAGTTTTACATGGAGAGGTCAGTACAGCAAATGCTTAATTATTTTAATTCTTTATTTCTATATATAAATTTGTAATTGTAGTTTTTTGTCTTGTTTTTAGTATGCCACAAATAATGTTTATGGTAAGATTAACCCTCCTTTATTATTTTGACATTACGCACATTAGTTTAAACTGTATCTGTAACTGTTGCTCTCTTTTGAGATGCAGTAAAAATGTATGATTTAGAAAGTATTAAATTTCTGTTTTGTTTCTCAAAAGAGCTTCAGCAGGTTGATTCTGAGAACAGGTTGGTCATTGCCATTCTTTCTGCAGCTGCAGCTTTGTACTCAAACATTCTTACACAAATCTATTCCATCTTATAGCAGTGATTTTTTTTGGCTTCCAAACAGGACAGTGAACATCTCAATGCAAATGTGTGACTCAGTGGAGGTGAATCGTGCTGTGTCGGTGGTAAGGTCACAGGCTGTACCGCCATACACCTGTCTGCAAATAACAGCCCAGACAATCAAGAAATTCAATGGTTTAAAAAAATGAAGTTTGAGTATGGAAAACAAGTTACCCATATAAAGATTATTTTTATCTTTATGCTCTTATAAAAAGGTTTTTCGAATTGAACAGTCTGTACTGCTGTTTCCCTCCTCTGTTTCCTGTGTTCATAAAATCTTCACCACTGAGAGGACCCATAATAACAAAATCTTATTAACAATAATAATAATAAGAAGAATCTTATGTTTTTGTTAATCATATTAACAAAAATATGTTTGGCAGGAAAACCACAGTAATATGTCAGATTAGACGTTTATGTTGACATTCATGAAACGCTATGTCAGAAAAACATATCAGCAAGTATAAACCTGTCATTGTGAATACCTGTCATTGTGTGAGGGTTTGTATCTCTCACAGTGTTCTATGAGAGGGTAATGTATCCAGACTGCCTACTAAAACAGCATGTACATTTGAGACTGTGTGACATTTAGAAAATTATCATGATAGATAACAGGTATCATATTAAGCAAGAATATGTGCCACTCCAGCTTACATGGAGAGAATGCATGTAAGCTGGAATGGCTCTGAGTTGTTTTACTTGATGTTTTCTTTCAAAGGTGATCAGTGCTGCAGCCAAAATGAGCAGTCAGGCATTTTGCGCCATGACAGATGATGGACTCATCCCCAGTGCTACGCTACAGCAGCTACAAATGCAGTTCAGACAAATCCTAAGATTAGCCATGGATCTCTCTGCTGAACTGGTTCATAACTCTCACGCAAAAACAAAACACGGAGACACTAGCCCTTTTTCACACATACAACCTTTTCCAAAACCTTAAAGGGATAGTCCTCCCAAAAATAAAACAAATGCTGTTGTTTTAATAACTGCCATAGCTTCCAAGCTTTAGTTGACAATATCTTCAGTAGAACATTAAAGCAGATTTTTTTTTTCTGAAACTATTGTCCTTGGCTATTCATAAAAGAGAAGTCCACTGTTTCTTTGTCTTTGGGAGTAAAAAAGGCAGATACAGGGAACCCAAAATTAACCCCTGTGGCTAATGACAATATATTGAAGTCCTCTTAAGTGAACAAATCAGTCTGAGCAGGTTAAAAGTTATTTAATGAAAGTCTTGACCCGTGCCACTTCTCTGTGTCTGAGGGCATAGACAAACAACAAGGTTTACTTCTCTATTCCTGCCGTGGGTTGCTCTGTTCTTATGCTAGTTACGCATTTTTACTTACGTAACTGTATCAACGATGCAACTCAGATGAGGACCATTTGCAATAGATTAGTGCTAATAATGTTCAAGTTATGTTTTGTAAAGTGTTCATTTTCGTGCATAGGCCAATAGTATTGCTTCATATAACCTCAATATATTAAGCGTAGGAGATTCAATTGTGCTTGCCTTTATAACTCCCAAAGACATGGATCCAGTGATCTTGCATTTTATGAATCACCAAAGAACCATGGTTTTATTTAAAAACCATTATTGTTCTTCTTAAGAAAATATGTCACCTATACCTTTGATGGCCTAAATGTAAATTATCAACAAATTTTCAGTTATCAGTGAACTATTGTTTCAAGAGGAATTTAACAGCACCTGTCTTGCAATTTGCTGGAATGAGATGGTATAACAAATTTTATATGATGCTTGTGTGAACAAAGCTTTAAAAATTATACTATGAGCATGTTAGAGGTTAATTCAAACAATACCTGCTTTGAGTCTCTAAAAAGAGTCTGACATACTGTCTTTTTTTTTTCAGGACCCACAGACACATATCGATGTGGCTGCTTTGTTTGGTTCTTTGGATAACCTCAATGAAGCCACCATCCACAACCTGCAGTTTGTTGAGTTCTGGCTGTATTTGAAGTTTCTGCCTGTTTTGCCATTTGTGATCGAGGAAAATCTGACACAACTGAGCCAGAGAAACTTCACATGTGAAACTTTCCAGATGATGTACATGGACTGTTAATATTATTTAATGTATACTAGCTACCAAACAAATGTGCAGAAATTAGGGCTGTCTATATACATCGAAAGCCCTTAGGGTTAGGCCCTATTTTACCTATAGTTAAACTTTAACTATAGTTATTATTGTTTTTCATAAATGCTAACTTTGGCAGTTCTAAGAAAATGTTCACGTTTTCAAGAAGTTAAACAGATTACCTCTGTAATATTCGTTGATTATGAATATCATACAAAAGTTCTTCTTAATGTCTAAGACCTAATACTGCAACTGCTAATATTTTTGTTTTTAAATAGTGTGACAGTTTTTGGCAGGGAGGAAATGCTGATATTAGATGAACAACAGGAAATGATCTTCACTCATCTCATTTACACTTACCTGTCCAGGGCAGATACCACAGGTACCCAGACATTAACATGCACATGGGTTGAGCATACACATTTATTATGGATCATTAAATGTATTGAATGTCATGTTCATTTCAGATCCCGGCTGCTTTTCAAACATCACCAATAACAGTGAATGGCTGCAGAAGAACTTGGGGATCTTTTTTAGATATGCAACACTCAGACATCTGCAAATGCTCAACAGCTATTTCACTGAGGTGAGTACAGCTCTGAAAATACTGATAAAGCCACTGTAACTTAGCACATAGACTCAGGCAAATGACTTCTGTTCTCTGCAGTTTAATTCATTTGGATTGCTGAATCCATCTCAAATAGCTGAGATGACTCAGAATTCTGGAGCACTGAAAAGCATGAGTATGATCAGCATGATTTTTGGCCACCTACAAAAAGGTGATGCTTTCCAGAATGCAGATGAGTTTTTCTGGACACTAACACAAACTGACGTGAGTAAAAAACTGAATTTGTACCTGTATCTAATATATAAAACTTATGCACTATTGTAACAACACCTAAACTGCACCTTGCCATTTCTCCATAATACAAATACAGTGCCACATTTTGGTCAAAAAACTTGAAAGCATACAGATGTGTATAAAAGAAGATGGTGTGCATCACTTATTCAGGTTGAGGAGCTGTAGGTTTGTAGTGGCCATACAATGGTCAGGCATGAGGGTCACAACGTCTCATTCCCTTCATCAGGGAACAGGTTACAGTTGTAACTGAGATATTCCCTTTCTGTCACCCACTTGATGTTGTGTTGATGATGTGATGCTAGGGATCCCTATACTAAATGCCACAATAGCTAAACTGTGTCAAAAGGTATGGTAGGGTGACACATGCAAGCCTAAGCATGCCTTATAATGAGTGCTAAGCCATCGTAATATGTAAGGCAAGGTGCCTCCCTATCCCTGAAAGGGTGGGAGCAAACTCTTACCTAAGATAGTCATTAAGGAAACCTGACAGTGGAAAATACACAAGGCAAAATTACCCAAAGGGAAAATCACTAGGTATGGAACAATGAGCTCAGGTACAGGGGTTTACTTGGAAGGGCCATACACACAAAACCCAGGCCTGGTAACAAAACCCCTCCCTGGGGCTTGTTAAAAAAAAGTGCTGATGATGGAAAAACTGTTAACATTTACTGAACATGGTAAGGAAATGTTGATCAACTACACACTTTACCTCAGAAAAGGGGAAAAGTGCTAATCCAAGCGATACACCCACTGGTGGCTCTACATATGGCTGTGAGATGTGCCGTTCACCAGAGCACAAATGGACTCAATACCTCTAGTGGAGTGCAGCATGGCTGAAGGGAGTGGTGGGAACTTTGGACACATAGCCTAGCTAAGGTCTCAGAATAACATGAGAAACAACAGAACTTGATGTTTCTCTTCTCTCACCCTGAACAGTCTCTAAGAAAGCGAACAGGTCCACCTGTACCTCAACAAACTTCTCACATATTAGCTGGACAATGATAGCAGGTTTTCTGCAGATTCTTAGCAGTTAATTTTATGAGATGGGTTTACCTTCTTACAGGCAGATCTTCTTTGAGATGATCTCTGTGAGTCCAAGAAAGTTCTACAGAAAACATTCTATTTATAATAATTGTATATATTATTTTTCTAATACTTTTTACAAAAAGGAAGAAGCCTAAAGAGTAATTCAAATAAACATAATTTGAAAGGTCCTATAAGACCTTTCAAATAAAGACCCTGTTGGGGATCTTTATGGCCTGATAGCAACCAAGTTCCATGGAGCTCTCATAGGACAAGAGCCTTTTTTGAGTATAGACTTAGGACCCATGTATTAAAAAAATCCATAAACATGAGGGTTTTTTATACCACCATAGAGCATGTGGCCCCGCAGTCTGCTAGTAGCAACATGCCTCTGGGCACTGGCCCCATTGGTCAAGTTCCTAATACACCCATTAACCTTTCACATTCCGATAAGAGATGATTTCACAGGCTCTCAAGAATGAACCCTAGCGTCACATTGAGACAACACTGAGTATGTGACATATAATTTAGTTTATCATTAGACATCAGATCATTTTATTTACTCCATAAACCCCAGAGTCCGTTTGCAAATTTATTGAAATTTTTTGTGACTGAGACTTCATATATTCATTTATTGATTGTCAATGATTCAGTGGTATGTGGCAGTTCTAATGGTGACATGACACTGATAGAATCCTTCGCATGATAAAATACAAAAAAAATGGCCTCTAATATTGCAATTATAAAATTAGTGCTTTAACAAAGATTCTATTGGCTGGTGTTTCATCATTTCCATTAGACTTTGGAAATCGATCCAGTGGTGAGGGACTTCATGATGAATCAAACCTTTGGCATTATCAGTCTCCGTTTTACACACTTCTCGAGAGAAGACTGGGTTTCTTGGTTTAGTGTGAAACTGATTCCTGTCCTCCCCAGTCTGACTGCAGAGATGCTTCAGACAACAATATCAAATACTGACTGCATCGGATACCATGTCATGTATGTAGATTGCTCAGATTGTGGGAAAGTGCTGTAATGCATGTATTATGACATTGTCAAAGGCAACAAGAGGGCATGTCTCAAGCTGTATTAGTGAGCCATTTTAAGCAGGTTAAAGACCTGTTGTCCTTATCTTTTCATATGACCTTTCCACTGTAGCATTAAGAGTATGAGCAACATCTTTGACCAGTTGACACTGTTGAGACAACAGGAGGTTGCCCTTATTCTGGTGGACTATCTAAAGCAGAGTCATGGATCAGGTGAGTCTTGTTGAGTCAACCTTTTTCTCTTCTGCTGTTGCATGCTGATATTTTGAAAGCCCTAAAAGGTGTTACTGTCTGCACCTGTTATCCTCTATTACTCTTAATGAGTCTCTCTTATGTGGCATTGTTGCAGCCCTATCCTGTGGGTCAGACACCAGCAGTCTTAGCAGTTGGCTTGCTGTAAACTTTGGTAAATTCTCTGTCTATGTGGATTTTGAAGATCTTCGGGTGCTCAATGCGAATTTCTCCAGTGTAAGCACTTAGGTTGCTGCACAGTTCGTTCTGTGATTTCGTTTTGGCAACAGTGTTGTGTCTGCAACTTTTATGTTGTCTTCTCTCTATCAGGTTGAGGCACTGGACCTTCTGAGCTCTTCCGAAATTGCTCAGCTAACAATTAATTCTGGAGCGCTGAACAACACAGACATGATCAACCTGGTTTTTGACCATGTAGAAGGTGGTGATGCATTCCAGAACATGGATGACTTCCTGGCAGATCTCACCCAGACTTTGCAAGTATGTTTAATCCTTAAGAGTGGGGAAGCATTCCGTTGTAAAGGAAGAGCATACACTTATCAGTCGACATGGCATAGTTCAATAGAAATGGAATGGCAGAAAAGCAAAAGGATGGATTTAAAACATTTGTGAGAGGACAATGTATGTCTAGAATATATGACTAGAAAAATGTTAACAACATGATGGTATAAAACAGTATTTTTTTGTCAATGTCCACCCCAACAATGGAAATAAGCAAAGTTATGATAGCTAAATATGTGGGAGAGCATTGCTGTAATATTGTATTGCAATAGGTAGCTTTTAATTATTACCAATAAAACAAAACTACTTTGAACATAGTTTATAGTTAAAAGGATTTATAAACATTATTGACTGAAGTTAACCATGAAATGGTTACAATGAACATGCATTAAATGACAAATAACATATACAATTAACTCTAACCAGTGTATGTGAAGAATATTACCTTATAGATAAAGAATAGAAAATAGAGAAAGAAAGATGAGAAAAGAGAGGGCCATTGAAGACTGGAAATTGGGTCTAAAGCTCAGGTAAAGAAAAGCATAAAGTAAGGGCAGACTCCAATAGCTCAGCTCAGGGAAAAACATCTACAGAAAAGAAAAGCACAAGAAAAGGGCAAAGAAAAAGGATAGAGCATATCTTACATTCCCTTTCTATCGTTTCTTTGACCAAATAACTGAAACTAACCTAAGATAATTGAAATGGCCAATGAGAAGATAATGTTTAACCCCCACTGTACTGGAGAAATGGCAGATCCCCTGCATACAATACAAACATCTCAGCCAATACCCTTTGATTTCAATCAGCTGATCTGTGGTCTCAGGAATGCAAAGGGTCCCCTTAGGCAAGGAGAGGGGTTGTGACACAGCAATGAATTCCATTTAATATTCAGCCCTATCTACAACAATTGCTTTCCGTTTGTCTGTGGTTATTTCTTCTAGGGTTTGGAAATCCATCCTGTGGTGAGGGACCTCATGATGAGTCGGACCTTTGACATCATCAGTCTCCATTTTCCACACTTCTCAAGAGAAGACTGGGTTTCTTGGTTCAATGTCAAACTGATTCCTCTCCTCCCCAGCCTGACTGCAGAGATGCTCCAGACAGCAATATCAAACATTGACTGCATCGGATACCACATCATGTACGTAACACACTCAGTTTGCTAGAGAGCACCATAATGGGCTGTCTTATAGCAATATAAATGACAATGAGAGGGTATGTCTCAAGCTGCAAGACACTAAAGCAGGCCAAAGACGAATTGATGCATCATCCATATCTTTTCATTTGACTTTAGCGTTGAGGGTCTGAGCAGCATCTTTAGCCAGTTGACACTGTTGAGACGACAGGAGTTTACCCTTGTTCTGGTGAGCTATCTAAAGCAGAGCCACATACCGGGTGAGTCTTGTTGAGTGGTCTTTTTTCTCCACCATTGTTGTGTATTGATATTTTGTAAGCCCTAAAAGGCATCACTGCTCTGCATTCTCTTTCTCTGTTGATGACTTTCTCCTGTGTGGCATTATTGCAGCCTTATCCTGTAGGTCAGACACCAGCGGTCTCAGCAGTTGGCTTGCTATGAACTTTGGTAAATTCTCTGTCTATGTGGATTTTGAAGATCTGCACATACTCAATGCGAATTTCTCCAGTGTAAGAGCCTCAGTTGTTACATAGTTCATTCTGTGACTCTGTGAATTTTGGCAACAGTGTGTCTGCAACTTTTGTTGTTTTCTTCCTGTTAGGTTGAGGCACTGGACCTTCTGAGCTCTTCCCAAATTGCTCAACTGACTGTGAATTCCGGATTACTGAACAGCACAGACATGATCAACATGGTCTTTGATCGTCTAGAAAGCGGCGATGCATTCCAGAATTTAGATGACTTCCTGGCCGTCCTTACCCAGACTTCGCAAGTATGTTCTATCCTTAAATGTGGGGAAGCATTCTGTTGTAAAGGAAGAGCATGCATAAAAACATTTATAGGTTGACATGGCACATTGCAGTAGAAATGGCATGGCAGAAAAACAAGAAGGGCTGTTTAGAAAGCATTCGTGAGGAGAATTGCTTTTTGTTTGTGTTTTGTCATTTCCTCTAGGGTTTGGAAATTCATCCTGTGGTGAGGGACCTCATGATGAATCGGACATTTAGAATCATCAGTCTCCATTTTCCACACTTCTCGAGAATAGACTGGGTTTCTTGGTTTAATGTCAAATTGATTCCTCTCCTGCCCAGTCTGACTGCAGAGATGCTCCAGACAGCAACATCAAACATCAACTGCATTGGATACCACGTAATGTACGTAGCATACTCAGATTAACAGAAAGCGCTGTAATGCACATCTTGTGACACTATAAATTACACTAAAAGGGCATGTGTGAACCTGTATAAGATTCATCTTTTCATTTGACCTTTTCACTGTAGTGTTGAGGGTCTGAGCAGCATCTTTGACCAGTTGACACTGTTGCGACAACAGGATATTACCCTTGTTCTGGTGGGCTATCTAAAGCAGAGCCACAGATCAGGTGAGCTGTACTGAGTCAACTTTTTCTTCTCTGTTGTTATGTATTGATATTATTCGAGCCATAAAAGGCATAATTTCTCCGCACCTGTTATCCTCTTTCACTCTTAATGAGCTTTTCACGTTTGGGATTGTTGCAGCACTATCTTGTGGGTCAGAATATAGCAGCCTCAGCAGTTGGCTTGCTGTGAACTTTGGTAAATTCTCGGCCTATGTGGATTTTGATGATCTGCAGGTTCTCAATGCGAATTTCTCCAGTGTAAGTGCCTTAGTCAAAATGTGTAACGATTCGATTTTTGCAACAGTTTTGTGTCTGCAACCTTTGTGTTGTTTTTTCCCCTTCAGTTTGGGTCACTGCACCTTCTGAGCTCTTCTCAAATTGCTCAGCTGACGTTGAATTCTGGAGTGTTGAACAACACAGATATCATCAACATGGTTTTCGATAGTCTAGAAACTGGCAATGCATTCCAGAACGTGGATGATTTCCTGACAGGTCTTACCCAGACTTCACAAGTATGTTCTGTGCTTGAACATGGGGAGGCATGACACTTTAAATAAGGAATATGCATGCAAACCGGTCTGCATGGTTTGGATGAGTAGAAATGGCATGGCAAAATTATTAGAAAGTCTGTTGTAAAGGCATCTTTGAGAGGGAAATTGCTTTTTGTTTCTCTTTGGTCATTTCCTCTAGGGTTTGGAAATCCATCCTGAGGTGAGGGACCTCATGATGAGTCGGACCTTTGACATCATCAGTCTCCATTTTCCACACTTCTCAAGAGAAGACTGGGTTTCTTGGTTCAATGTCAAACTGATTCCTCTCCTCCCCAGCCTGACTGCAGAGATGCTCCAGACAACAACATCAAACATCGACTGCACTGGATACCATGTCATGTACGTAGCACAAAGACATTACAGGAGAGTGCTATAATAAATGTAATAAATGTATGTAATCGTATAACAATATCAATGACATGTCTCAAACTGTATTAGTAAGCCATTTAAGGTAGTAGGCCAAAGACACATTGTCACTATCTTCTTGTTTGACCTTTCACTGCAGCGTTGAGAGTCTGAGCAGCATCTTTGACCAGTTAACACTGTTGAGACAGCAGGAGCTTACCCTTGTTCTGGTGGGCTATCTAAAGCAGAGTCACAGATTGGGTGAGTTTTGTTTAGTCAATTTTTTCTCTTCCGTTGTTCTATATTTATATTTTTCCAGACACAAAAGGCATCACTGCTCTGCACTTGTTATCTTCTTTCTCTGTTGATGAGTTTTTCCTGTGTGGCATTGTTGCAGGCTTATCCTGTGGGTCAGACAACAGCAGTCTCAGCAGTTGGCTTGCTGTGAACTTTGGTAAATTCTCAGTCCATGTGGATTTTGAAGATCTGTGGGCGCTTAATGCGAATTTCTCCAGTGTATGTGCATCAGTTTGCTGCACAATTTATTCAGTGAGTAAATGTTGGCAACAGAGTTGTATCCGCAAACTATGCTTTTTTCTCCCAATTAGGTTGAGGCACTGGGCCTTCTGAGCTCTTCCCAAATTGCTCAAATGACTGTGAATTCTGGAGTGCTGAACAACACAGACATTATCAGCATGGTCTTTGACAGACTAGAAGGTGTAGATGCATTCCAAAATGTGGATGACTTCCTTGCAGGTCTTGCCCAGACTTCACAGGTATGCTCCATACTTAAGCATGGGCAAGGATGCCATTGCAAATGAAAAATATGCATGCAAACACATCAGTTGACATGGCATAGATCAGTACAAATGACGTGGCAGAAAAACAAGAAGGGCTGTTGTAAAGGCTTTTGTGAGAGGATAATTGCTTTTTGCTTGTCTTTATTTCCTTTAGCATTTGGAAATTCATCCTGTGGTGAGAGACCTCATGATGAATCGGACTTTTGGCATCATCAGTCTCCATTTTCCGCACTTCTCAAGAATACAGTGGGTTTCGTGGTTCAATATCAAACTGATTCCTCTCCTCCCCAGTCTGACTGCAGAGATGCTCCAGACAGTAACATTAAATATTGACTGCATCGGATACCATATCATGTACGTAGCACACTTGGGAGAGCACTGTACTGCACGTCTGATAACAATATGAATAACAATGAGAGGACATGTCTCAAGCTGTATTACTGAGCCATTTAAAGCGGACGAAAGATGCATAATCCTTATCTTTTCATTTCATCACTTCACTGTAGCATTGAGGGTTTGAGCAGTATCTTTAATCAGTTGACAACACTGAGACAACAAGAGCTTACCCTTGTTCTTGTGCACTATCTAAAGCAGAGCCACAGATTGGGTGAGTCTTGTTGAGTTGACTTTTTTCTCCTCTGTTGTCATGTATTGATATTTTGTAATCCCTAAGAGGCATCAGTGCTCTGCACTTGTTATGCTCTTTCAGTCTTGATGAGTCTTCTTGTGTGGCATTGTTGCAGCCCTATCCTGTGGGTCAGAAACCAGCAGTCTCAGCAGTTGGCTTACTGTGAACTTTGGTAAATTCTCAGTCTATGTGGATTTTGAAGATCTGCAGTTTCTCAATGCAAATTTCTCCAGTGTAAGTGTCTCAATTTGCTGCACGATTCGTTCAGTGACTAAATCTTGGCAACAGAGTTGTGTCTGCAAACTATGTGTTTTTTCTTCTCATCAGATTGAAGCACTGGACCTTCTGAGTTCTTCCCAAATCGCTCAAATGACAATGAATTCTGGAGCACTGAACAGCACAGACATGATCAACATGGTCTTTGACAGCCTAGAAGGTGGAGATGCATTCCAGAATGTGGATGACTTCCTGGCAGTTCTCGCCCAAACTTCACCGGTATGTTCCATATTTAAGCAATGCCATGGTAAAGGAAGAAAATGCATGTTAACATGTATCGGTCAACAAGTCATGTATTAGTTGAAATGTCATGGCGGAATAACCAGAACGGCTAATGTGAAGGCATTTTTTAAAGGGAAATTGCTTTTTATTTGTCTTTGGTCATTTTCTCTAGGGTTTAGAAATCCATCCTGTGGTGAGGGACCTCATGATGAATCGGACCTTTGACATCATTAGTCTACATTTTCTAAACTTCTCAAGAGTAGACTGGGTTTCTTGGTTCAATGTCAGACTGATTCCTCTCCTCCCAAGCCTGACTGCAGAGATGCTCCAGACAGCAACATCAAAAGCTGACTGCATCGGATACCACGTCATGTACGTAGCACACTCAAATTACGGGAAAGCGCTGTATTACATGTTATAATGTTATCTATGACAACAAAAGGGAATGTCTTAAGCTGTATTAGTGAGCCATTTAAAGCAGGCCAAAGATGCATAGTCCTTATCTTTTCATTTGATCATTTCACTGTAGCGTTGAGGGTCTCAGCAACATCTTTGATCAGCTGACACTGTTGAGACAACAGGAGGTTACCCTTGTTTTGGTGGGCTATCTAAAGCAGAGCCACAGATTGGGTGAGTCTTGCTAAGTTGACGTTTTTCGCTGTTGTTATGTATTGATATTTTTCAAGCCCTGAAGGCATCACATCTCTGCATCTGCTATCCTCTTTCATTCTTAATGCACTTCTCATGTTTGGGATTGTTGCAGCCCTATCTTGTGGGTCAGAAACTAGCAATCTCAGCAGCTGGCTTGCTGTGAACTTTGGTAAATTCTCAGTCTATGTGGGATTTTGAAGATCTGCAGTTTCTCAATGCGAATTTCTCCAGTGTAAGTGCCTTAGTTTGATGCATAATTTTTAACATAATTCAATTTTGGCAACAGTTTTGTGTCTGCAACCTTTGTGTTGTTTTTTTCCCCTTCAGTTTGGGTCACTGCACCTTCTGAGCTCTTCTCAAATTGCTCAACTGACAGCGAATTCTGGAGCGCTGAACAACACAGATATGATCAACATGGTCTTTGATGGTCTAGAAAGTGGCGATGCATTCCAGAATGTGAATGATTTCCTGTTAAGTCTTACCCAGACTTTGCAAGTATGTTCTATGCTTCAACATGGGGAGGCATGCCTCTTTAAATGAAGAACATGCATGCAAACATGTACCGGTCTACATGGCTTGGATGAGTGGAAATGGCATGGCAAAATTAGTCTGTTGTAAAGGCTTTTTGGAGAGGGAAATTGCTTTTTGTTTGTCTTTGGTCATTTCCTCTAGGGTTTGGAAATCCATTCTGTGGTGAGGGACCTCATGATGAATCGCACCTTTGGCATCATCAGTCTCCATTTTTCACACTTCTCGAGAGTAGACTGGGTTTCTTGGTTCAATGTCAAACTGATTCCTCTCCTCCCCAGCCTGACTGTAGAGATGCTCCGGACAGCAACATCAAACATTGACTGCATTGGATTCCACGTCGTGTAAGTAACACTCAGATTTTCGGAGAGTGTTGGGATGCAGGTCTTATAGAAATATCAAAGACAAGGAGAGGGCATACCTCAAGCTTTATTAGTGAGCCATTTAAAAAAGAAGGTCAAAGACGCATGATTCTTATCTTCTTGTTTGATCTTTCCACTGTAGCGTTGAGAGTCTGAGCAGCATTTTTGACCAGTTGACACTGTTGAGACGACATGAGTTTACCCTTGTTCTGGTGGGCTATCTAAAACAGACCCATGCATCAAGTGAGCCTTGTTACGTCAACATTTTTCTCATTCGTTGTTGTGTATTTGATATTATTAAAATGCTAAAAGGCATCATTTCTCTGCACCTGTTATCTCCTTTCTCTGTTGATGACTTAATCCTGTGTGGCATTCTTGCAGCCTTATCCTGTGGGTCAGACACCAGTAGTCTCAGCAGTTGGCTTGCTGCAAACTTTGGTAAATTCTCAGTCTATGTGGATTATGAGGATCTGCGGGTGCTCAATGCGAACTTCTCCATTGTAAGTGCCTTGGTTTGCTGCACAATTTATCCAGTGAGTAAATGTTGGCAACAGAGTTGTGTCTGCAAACTATGTGGCTTTTGCTCCCCATTAGTTTGAGGCACTAGGCCTTCTGAGCTCTTCCCAAATCGCTCAAATGACGGTGAATTCTGGAATGCTAAACAACACAGACATTATCAGCATGGTCTTTGACAGTCTAGAAGGTGGAGATGCATTCCAAAACATCAATGACTTCCTGGCAGGTCTCGCCAAGACTTCACACGTATGTTTCAAACTTGATCTTGGGGAGGGTTGCCATTGCATGCATATTCCTCATTTACAAACACATCAGTTGACATGGCATAGATCAGTACAATAGAAATGACATGGCAGAAAAACAAGAAGGGCTGTTTTAAAAGCATTTGTAAGAGGAAAATTGCTTTATGTTTGACTTTGGTCATTTCCTCAAGGGTTTCAAAATCGATCCTGTTGTGAGGGATCTCATGATGAATCGCACCTTTGGCATCATCAGTCTCCATTTTCCGCACTTCTCGAGAGTAGACTGGGTTTCTTGGTTCAATGTCAACCTGATTCCTCTCCTCCCCAGCCTGGCTGTAGAGATGCTTCAGACAGCAACATCAAATACTGACTGCATTGGATACCACATCATGTACGTAGCACATTCAGATGGCATGAGAGGCCTGTAATGCAAGTCTTATAATAGTATCAATGATACAGAAGAAATGTCTCAAGCTGTATTAGTGAGCTGTCTAAAGGAGGCCAAAGACTCATCATCCTTACCTTCTCATTTGATCTTTCCACTGTAGTGTTGAGGGTCTGAGCAGCGTCTTTGACCAATTAACACTGATGAGACGGCAGGAGGTTACCCTTGTTCTGGTGGGCTATCTAAAACAGAGTTCCAGATTGTGTGAGTCTTGCCAAGTCAATGTTTTTTCTCGGTTGTCATATATCAATATTTTTATAGCCATAAAAGGTGTCATTTGTTTGCACCTGTTATCTTCTATCACACTTGATGAGTCTCTCCTGTGTGGCATTGTTTCAGCTCTATCCTGTGGGTCTGAAACTAGCAGTCTCAGCAGCTGGCTTGCTTTGAACTTTGGTAAATTTTCAGTCTATGTGAATTTTGAAGATCTGCAGGTGCTCAATGCAAATTTCTCCATTGTAAGTGCTTCGGTTTGCTGCACAATTTGTTATATCACTCTGTTTTGGTAACAATATTGTGTCTGCAACCTTTGTGTTGTTTTCCCCTTCAGTTTGAGTCACTGCACCTTCTAAGCTCTTCTCAAATCGCTCAACTGTCAGTAAATTCTGGAGCTCTGAACAACACAGACATGATCAACATGGTCTTTGATCGTCTAGAAAGTGGCAATGCATTCCAGAATGTAGATGATTTCCTGGCAGGTCTCACACAGGCTTTGCAAGTATGTTCTATCCTTGGATGTGGGGAAGCATGCCATTCTAAATGAAGAGCATGCACACAAACATGTACCGGTCTACATGGCTTGGATGAGTAGAAATGGCATTGCAAAATTAGTCTGTTGTAAAGACATTTTTCTTTTTGCTTTTTGTTTGTCTTTGGTCATTTTCTCTAGGGTTTGGAAATCCATTCTGTGGTGAGGGACCTCATGATGAATCGGACCTTTGACATCATCAGTCTCCATTTTCCACACTTCTCAAGTGCAGACTGGGTTTCTTGGTTCAATTTGAAACTGATTCCTCTTCTGCCCAGCCTGACTGCAGAGATGCTCCAGACAACAACATCAAATGTTGATTGCATTGGTTACCATGTTATGTACGTAGCATACTCAGATTGCAGAAGAGCACTTTAATTCACATCTTATAATAAAGACAATCCCATTTTAAGCATACCAAGTGTACATTTTCCTTACCTTTTCATTTTGCCTTTTCCCTGTAGCGTTGAGGGTCTAAGCAATGTTTTTGACCATATGACAATGCTGAGACGGCAGGAGGTCACACTTGTTCTGGTGGGCTATCTAAAACAGAGCTATGCATCGGGTGAATTTTTTTATTTTTCTTCCCTACTTTGTGTTTATTTGCATTTTTGTCGCAAGTTAAAATGCACCACTGTTATGTTATACTCTTTCTCTTGACATTTCACCTGTTTGCCATTGTTTCAGCCTTATCCTGTGGGTCAGACACCAACAGTATCATCACTTGGCTTGATGTGAATTTTGGTAAATTTTCCATCTATGTGGACTTTGAAGATCTGCGGGAGCTTGAAATAGGGGGTACTGTCTGTCAAAAGATGATTTACTGCCAGTTATGTCAAATATGTTTCCATCCCTCCTCTCCCCAACATACCATAACAACTTCTCCTTTTACATCTGAGTAACTGAACTTCACAATTAAGGTCTTATGAATAGGATTTGGGCAAAACGTGCTTCAAACTTTAAAAGTTGAAACCAGGGTTAAAAAGTTTGTGTTGTTTTTCCATTCAAATCAGGAAAAACTTTGCACACTGTCTTCTTGTGTATAAAATGCTTCAGAAAATTTGTGAATGGCCAAACAGAATCATGTTTGTAACAAATAGGTAAAATTTTAAAAACAATTTTTAGATGTGTTTATAAAACAACAGTTTATTTGTTATGAAGCACACAGATTAATCAAACTGTTGCAAAGTTAAATACATTAAGTACATATTTGTGTCAAAATATAAAACAGTGGGTTTACAAAATGGGTACAGAAACTTGTTTTTTTTACAGTTTTAGCAAACAAAAGTTATTGCAAAACAGTTTTAGAAATGGCAAACAGGTTAGGGTTAGGGTGAATGCTTAAACGATGTGAATGCTTAAAAGATTTGTTTTGTTGTTGAATAAAACCAGTCTTATTCTAAATGATGGTGTGTTTCTCAATGAAGCTGGTGTGTTATCAGTTGTATTCAGTTGTATCAGTTATTTTAAGTTTAAAAAAAGACTAGTTTTTAAAGTGATGATGATGTAGAGTATTAACCCATTTTAATAAACGGAGTGTTAACTTTCAATTATTTTTAAATATCCCTTACTAAATTACTAAATCCCTGTTATCTTTGTGATTAGGTTAGATTAGGGATAGGATATTCATCATACTTTAAGTACGCTATGCTCTACCCCCAAGCTGCCTACATGACTGCTGGTTTGATAGATGGATGTGCAGTATGCACTGGCCGGTGCATGTTAGTTAAGGATTGATCAGCCCACTATCTAAATTATTGTGATTATTTAAAAATATCCCAAAACTAAATGATTAATTTCCTATCTATCTAAATATATACAGCCTACCTTAAGAGTAGGCCTTAAATGCTCTCGTCCTTTTGTAAGTCGCTTTGGATAAAAGCGTCTGCTAAATGATTAAATGTAAGAGTACATATTAGGTTAGATTAGATTAAACTTTGTCATTATGCCAAGTACAAATACAGAGCTAATGAAATGCAGTTAGCATCTAACCAGAAGTGCGGGAAAATAATGATTTATATACACAGATAAGTGCAGGGGAGTTAAAAATATACAATATTTACAGAAAATGACAGTGTAATATGCAGATATAGGGTTATGTGTGAAGTATAGAAAAACAGCAGCAGTACAAATACAGATGGTTATATGTGCAAAAACATTGTTAAACAATGTACAGTATGTGCAAAATATGAGTAGAGCAAGTAACGTGACCTTTGAATAATGTACAGTATGTGCAAAATATGAGTAGTGCAAGTAACATGAACGTTCAACAATGTACAGTATGTGCAAAATATGAGTAGAGCAAGTAACGTGACAAAAGCAAGTAACGTGGAAAGTAACGTGACGAGTAACATGATGTCACCCAGCTTGTTTTGTTTTCTGTCGGGGCGCGTGGCATTGTTTTGGCGGCGCGCCACGTGCTCCGGTGTCCATGTCCTCCCCCACCCTCCTTGTTACCCTGTTCCCTCATTATCTCCCTCACCTGTTCCCCGTTGATTTCGCTCCCTTTATATTTCCCCTCTCGTTGTGCGTCCCTTGTCAGATCATCTCGGTTCATACCGCTACTGACCCAATTTCGTCTTGTTTTGTCTGAGACCCAAGCCGTGTGTTGTTGTTGTTTCCCCCTGTGCCCTGTTTTCTTTTACAGATTGCTGTCCGGTCCTCCTCACCATCTCCCTCTCTCTCTTCCCCCCCGGACTACGCAGTGCTGCTCCTGCTTCCCCGCCCGTCTGCCCGCTCCTCCTTCCGCTTCACCGCCCAGCCTCCCTCCTGCTCCGCCCGTCACCCTCCCGGTTCCCGCTGCCCCGCTCTCTCCCCTTCCCCTGCCTGCGCCGGAGCCGCCCTGCATCTGTATCTGTTAACTTACCTGCTTTGTTTGACTTTCGCTGTTTGTGAAATAAACAGTTAACCGCTATTGGATCCCTGTCGTGTTCCTGACAGCTTCAGCTGGTTCAAAATGCAGCTGCAACAATGCTCATTAGATAAAAGAAATTAGACCACATAAGTCCAATTCTAGCAACACTGCACTGGCTAACTGTAAAGTACCGCATATATTTTAAAATATTATTAATTACCTATAAATCCCTAAATGGTCTCACGCCTTCGTATATTCGTGAATTACTTTCAGAATACAATACATTGCGGACACTGCGCTCGTAAAATGGTGGTCTAATAATTTTATTAATAATTTTTAATAATTCCAAAAGAAAATCAAAAATGTCAAAAGGCGGCAGATCTTTCTCCTACCTAGCACCAAAACTCTGGAATGTCCTTCCCAGCAATGTTTGGGACTCAGACACACTCAAGCAGTTCAAGTCTAAACTAAAGACCCATCTTATCAGACTTGCATTCACCTAATTCATCTGCTATTACACATAGGCCATAACAATTAGGCTAAACCAGAACTGAGCACACTTTTCACCCATTTCACTACATGGCTTTCACATTCTATGTGAACGGCTCCTACGCTAATAAAAGCCTGTTTTTTCCCTCTCTCTCTGTTTCTCTCTCTCTCGTCTGAGGGACTCTGAGCGATACAGATTAAGTTCCAGATTGACATGACGGTGTTCACAACAGCCTGACTAAAGGAGGGAGTGACCACCATGGGAACTGTGAAAAAATCAACCGCCACCATCACCTATTACACTATTGCTACTGTTAATCTATATTCATATTCTTAGTAAAATACTTTGTTCTGTCTATACCAGTAGTTTGATGTTATAACTTCTCCCGCCTAAACACCCCTTAATGTATTATGTCAACCATCAGGCTAAAATAAACATAAATATAAAATAAATATAAGATCACCAGACCCAAATGAAAATCTAGTGTCACGTCCGCAGTGTGATCGCCCGAGTCTGTTTTTGTTTGCGTGTTTGTTTCTGTTCTCTGTCGGAGCACGTGTTCGTTTTGACAGCTCTCACATGCTCTGGTATCCATGTCTCCCCACCCCCCTTGTTTCCTTGTTTCATTATTATCTGGCTCACCTGTTCGCCCTTGATTACTTACCCTTTATTTTCTCCCTCTCGTGCTGTGTCTTTTGTCAGATTGTTTTGGTGCTATTCGCCACCTGACCTCTAGTCTCGTCTTGTCTTGTTTTGTTTCGTTAGAGACCCAAGCCTGTTGTATTTTATTTTTCTCATTTCTGCCTTTTTGTTTTCTGTCTCTGTTTTTGTTACAGCCCTCTACTGACATCATCGCCGCCTCCATCTAATCTTCTGTTCTCTTCCATTTCTGGATCTGCAGTGCCGCTCCTGCTCCTCTGCCCGACCGCCCGTTCTCCACCCGGCCATCGCCCATCATACCTCCTGCTACGTCTGTTCCCCTCCCAGTTCCCGCTGCACTACCTCTTGCTCTGCTTGCTTGCGCTGGATCTACCTCTTGTTTTCTCTCATTTTGTGAACTGTTTCTCAAGTTAGGGAATGAAATTCCAAACCCCAGGCTCCTAAGAGTCTGAGGCGAGGTTGTGCTCTGTCCTTCCCTCACCCAGGACAAACCACCACTAGAGACCAACCAAGGATAAGGTTATTCACCTTAGGGGTAAAATTAAAAGAAGCATTCTGGGTCATACATTTTTAAATTTTGGTCATGGGGTTTCAAATTTTAATGTTAAAATGAAGTCAAATTAAATATTAAATTTAGGTTTTAATTGAGTAGGGCTTATCAAATTAGGGGTTTGCCTTAAGGGGTTCCTAACTTAGGGTTAGGAATAGGTATGTAAATCCAGAGCCCAGTTGGGTTAGGAGAAGGAAAAGCCCACGCCCCAGAGAAACTCCAGGGATGGTTTGTGCCCTGTCCATCACCCACCCATGGGCAACCCACACAGCCCAATTTGCTCCTCCTATTTATTTTTTTATTGTGTTTTTGGTTCCAAGGGGGTTCCCGTTATAAGGGTTAAGTATAAATTAAGGGATATCTTTTGGGTTTACTTTGCGTTTAGGTTTTGCCTTTGATTTTTTTATATGTGGACGAGGGTTTTTTTTGTTTTAAGGGGTTTAAAGTATAAGGGTTACCAATCTTAGGGTTAGGCATAGGCTTTGGTTTGGGACATAATTAACTTTTATATCAAATTTAG